>JASANN010000049.1:695196-705771 GCA_031762395.1 Calameuta pygmaea | reverse complement strand
AGAGAGAGAGAGAGAGAGAGAGAGAGAGAGAGAGAGAGAGAGAGAGAGAGAGAGAGAGAGAGAGAGAGAGAGTATCCAAAGAATCAGGAATTATAATTGCGGCTGGTTTATTCGCTTACGGTACGTATCCATTGACGCAATAATCGCATTAAGTAATTGCGGCAAGAGCCAATACTCCAAGAGCCAGTAGAATCTCTAACGAACCGGTAACCTGAGGCAGGATTGTCAAGCCAACATATAAGAAGAAGAGTTCATGTTTTATGAACAAGTTAGCCAAACTAGTTTTTAATTAATCGTCCGGCGCAATTAAGAATCTCAAGATTCGCCTATTACAGTAGAAAAGCCCAGTCCGCAGTCGACTTGGGATGTTCACGTCGCCCCCTTGATTACAAGAGGAAGATTGCTCCTAGCAAAAAGATGGCAGCTGCTCAGCACGTAAACGCTCTGATAACTTCATCGCCGCAGAATAGGAAGTGCTGGGTCAGTAGGTATATATATATATAGGTATAAGTAATACAGTGACTATATACTACAGGCAGCAGGTGTATAGGGACCCTAATGAGGCCTGGTTGGCTTATTCGATTTTTCCTGGACAATCCAGAAAAATTAGCTTCGTAGTCTCACGTCGGCTAGTTTCTCTCTCTTTATTATCTCTCTAATTAGCCGAGGATATCTTAGACCTCACTGTACACACAAACGATAGATTATCTGTTGATGATCTCGATGAGTCTTTCAATAACGTGAAATCAATTTGATCGATACTATCTCTCACTGTGTGCGATTATACCGCATTGCCAGGTTATGTATACTTCAACCCTGGCGCTCTTCTTCTTCGTCCTCCTTCGCTTCCTCTTCTTCTTGCTATCCGACCGGGATGGAGTAGCGGTAATCGTATGAAAGAGTATATACACATATATGTAGACGTATGTTAATGGTGGCGAAACGATAAGTGCGTAATATGCCGGCGGTGTACCTCGCGACCACCGGCGTAGCGCAATAATGACGCACATCTTTCGATTTTATTATTTTAATGCCCCGTACGACCCACGCAGCTCGCATATTTATTACTGGATTTAGCGTACGGGAATATTTCATTGAAGACGTTCCTCGGTCGCCGAGCGTTAACTACCAGCTTTTAATTACTTTGTTTCTTAAGTTAGCCAGTTAAGTCCGACTTATGCATATATCTCTTATCTTCGTATAACGGGCTGGATCGGTGGAAGAACGGCGAGAAAAAATATCGAAAAATCTGACAGCTTTTAAAGGCCATGCAGAATAAATAACTGTCATAAATAATGTAGAGCCTGGTTGGAAGGCGTCGATGTTAAGCAAGCCGATAAATATATATCTGAGGAGCGTATTTGAACGAAGGGGGTATATGTGCGGCATATGTTAATGTACATACGTGGGGATACATGTTGATTTGATATCTGACATGTTGAGCGATGACTCGGTAAGCGTCTTTGACCACTGCCGTGAATACTTGCGGATGCCGGTAATTAAATTCAACGTTTTACGACTTTGATTGGCCATTTCGTTCGGTGAGGGTTTGACCGTTGAATTATTTGAAGCTTTCGGTGCCGCGTTGCGTGCGCGTGTAAGTCATATGCAGAATTTAAAGTGACCATTTGGTATTCCTGAATGATACCTTCACCATAGGAATTGGTCACCAATCATGGATGTCTTATACATTGTAGTATATTTGAGGTGCAACATTTTCAATCAAGCAATAGTAGGGGGAAAGAACAAGTTGAAAAGTGTTTACGAGCATTCGCAGACCTGGGCTGCTTTTTGAATTTGATACTTCAGTACTGGTGATTGTCAGTCCCTGAAGAAGATGCTAACCAGGTGCCAGATACCTTGCTGTGACTTATTTTGAATTTCCGTGATCTAGGTACATACCTGTTGAGTATTCTTGTTCGGCGCTGTTTTCGGACACTCCGGATCGGTGGGATCGAGACACGGTTTACTCTGGTAGCCATTGGTTATTCCTGATCTCTTCATATAATCCTCCAAGGTCTTGAAGGGAAAGCCAGTTTGCAGTGTCTTAATCCTCTCCAGCATCTCGGTTGGATTTAAACTGGTCCATTGTACGGTCCTACTTATCTCTCCATCCCTGAAGGAGATAGAAGCATGAAAAATTTGATAAATAAATATATTTGTTTGGATAAATGAAAATTAACAGAACGCCTTTATGAGGATACTTACGGTACGTGAACTGGGTAGACAGGTCCCAGTAGTTTACTTCCTTCCCAAAAACAGTCCAAAGGTGTAATAATGGCGCAGGGTATGATATTTTCAAAAATCTGCAAAAAACAAATATATATATAATACAAATCTATATCTATCTTCATATCGATTCTAAATAGATTCCTCATTACGACTAAAATATCACTCTTAAACTCATCCGCTCATAAATCAGGACAAAAGTAGATATAAATATACCATAGCAGTCCCATCTCCGAGTCTGAGGGCTGTTATCATATCGAAAAGTACAACCCAAGAAATGCCTAATCTATCACTTAAAATCAAGGGATGTCTAAGTAAAAAGAACTCACAGGGACCACCGTCAGGTTCTCAGAAATGGAATAGAGGTCGCCTTCCACGATGTTTTATCGTTTAGTAATACAGACCCGCGTCCCCCAAGGGAAGATTATCGTAGATTAAGTTTCCTGCTTCCAGGAAGAATTTTAAAGATGTCCCAACAATACGGGAGAGGGATGCGATGTAATCAAGTTCCCCGGAAAAGAAAAGAAAAGAAAAAAAAACCCTTAAACAAAATTACGACATTTAAACCCAGTACCAAAATCCATTTCAAAACACTTCCCCCTCCCAAATATATATATATATATATCAAACCGGATATATATCAAAAGCGGAAATGGCATATTATAAGGTGAACCGACGTCGAGCGTTTACCCTCGAGGCCATTGGTCAGGTATTTACTGCGCTCGGTCACATTTGCGTATAATGACAGGTAGAGCCTGGACCACACATGACACGGCGTACAGTCGCGGCCGCACCCCGTCATTACACGAGGCTAATTGCCTCGCCGCTTATTTAGCTTAGTCCTCCTTCGTGCGTCTCCCGTACGTGGATACGTCGGCAAAGTGGGCACGCAGTATGCGTGCGTCCACGCGTATGCCTACTGTCGGTCTATATTTATACGAAGCACATACGCACATACGAGAGGACGATATTCGCGTCTGGCAAAGGTATAGAGATGCGCCCACGTGATATGGGTGGCTGCCCACCCTGCGGCGACTCTCTGCATGTCAGCCCATCTATCATCCCGTATAAACGGCGAATTCTCCCAAGCAGCCCCCTTCCCTACCAGCAGCCCCTATTATCTTGAGCAACCCCTGTATTTCATACAGGCCCGAGGGGTACGGAGAATTGCGAGCGGCAAGAAGAAGGTACATTTGTCGAGCGAACGGCGGGAGCTTTGAGTCCTTTTCTTTTTCCTTTTTTTTTTCAACCTCTCGAGTAACATAAGCGTTCGCAATAATTCTTGCGAATGGTACATACAGCTTGGACTTCTGAATTACCTGGTCGATGTAGTGCATGTCAAAGTTCGGTATACTCGGTGCGTAACACATGTCCTTCAGCTTCCACGAACTGCAATATGAAAAAGTATACGGGGATTAGTATACAGGCGATCCGCTGTTAACGGTATGGTACGATATGGTTATATGTCAAAACGAATTTTTTTTAAGGGTTCCGGTGAGTTTCCATAAAACGAGTTGGGCGCGTCTATCGCTGTGAAAATTACCCGACAGACATTTCCGCACCCGTGACTAATCGTCTATAAAGATTTTACGATCTGACCAGGCTATTGTTCGTTCCTTCATGGATACTGCATTCGCGTGGCTCTTAGTGCCTTAAGGTGTTTGTATGATATATATATATATATATATATATGTGTATGTGTGTGTATATATAAAGAGAAACTCACATTTCAAACAGGTGAACGGTGACTTGTGTAGCCGCCTTAAGAATCGCTAAGTGTTCCTTTAGCGCGGCGGGATGAAGGATATTCGCTCCGGAGTGTCTTGGTGTTTGGATGACGAGCTGGTGCGTGGAGGCGGTCGCCTCACCCAGAGCTTCCGAAGCATACTTCATCTCCCTCTGCAGACGTCCACCTTCTACGAGTACAAAAGAGACACGCGTGCCATTTACTTGATTCGTCGAGTGACGGAGGTAAGAGGTTAAAAAATAATTGTATTAAAATTCATTATTTTCTGCAAAATCAAGGTGGATAGGTCGTTAAGACTGTTGGCTTATGAAAATGGTGTATGGACTGTACGTTTCGGTACCCCATCCTGCCGGATTTCATCGTCAAAAATGCCGACGGCGTATTGCACGTTCCGCCACGGCGCGGTCCCTACGGACCACCCGTGTTGCTTCGATTCAGTGTTTCTCAACTTCGCCGTGCTTCACCATAGGATCCTACTCGCGATGACTCCCACGGATACTCGGATGAGAATTACTACAGGGGCCCATGGGCGGTCATAGGGACCGCTGTCTACAGATATAGGAGTTAGCCGTAGGTCCATCCTGGCTCCAGGGATGAAGGAGAAGAACTTCCACAGACGTAATATCCATAGGGCGTAATGAAGCCGCTCCCGGGACTCGTCCTGTGTCTCCTCTGGACTCGACAAACAATTTTTTGTCCGAGACAACATTTCCGGGAGGAGCGTCATTTTATAACGGGTGTCCTGATACGTGAGTACGAAGATTCTCAATTGATCGTTTAAACGCGTCCTTGCGCTGTTATTTGATCTACGCTATTCCTTACTGTAGATATTGCGTCACTATTGAATCTACTATGGAATTCTTCTGCGAGCCTCTATCGTATCAACTTCTGAAAGGGTATCGGAGGCACGTAGAGGTTGATTGCGCGCAATGTACATACTATAGGTACATAGAATGGAGCTTCTCCTAGCGCCTACCGGCATCGGATGAATCATGATGATAGAATGCGGGCAGCGGAGCTCCTCGTAATAAAGACACTAACTCTGCCCTACGAAGCAAGAAGCAGCGTAACAGTGAAAAGTACGACGAAGTGGGTATAGGAGAGAGGAAGTCAAGTAGATGTAAAAGGTGCAAGATGAATAAGGAAAAATTAATATTATGGTTCCCCTGAAGGGCGACCAAGGGATGCCGTTGCGGTATGGTATAGACGAGAGGCGCGGAGGGGAGGAGAGAGAGAGGAGTGAATCTCTTGATTTATCGACGGGGCGTCTCTGTAATTATTTCTCTGTCCCAGTCATTCTCGAGGGAGATGTTACCGCTCTGTTCCCTCCCGGCTACCGTAATTGCCTCGCAGGACTCTGTCCATCCCTGGTACTCCACGGTCCTCCTGAATGGCGGCCTCTCTGTCGGAAGCTCTTGGCTACTCGCCATTCAGCACCGGGCGGTCCAACATTGGCTCCATTGTTTCATTATGTTAGCATCGCGCAGCGCACCTTCGTCCTCTCTTTTTCCTTTTTCGTTTTCTCCATACGAAAGAAAAAGGAGGGAGAAACGATCTTCCCCACTCCTTGGTCACTGTTCTTCAATCCATGCCGGGTCACCGCACCCTCCCCTACGCTATGAGTTCCCGTTAATCAAGTTCAATTTTCTGATCTACCCCACTAAGTGGTAATGTCTGTCACCCTACGGTACAGTACCGAATGTACGTACATTGTGAGAAACATTTTTATTATGGGATCGGACTTAACAGCTTTGACTTCCCTTCTGAACTCATCTCTATTTTCAAGGGTCTTGGGGCCCCGGTGGTATCTATCGTTGGCTTCTGTAGGGCCCGAGAAACAGTAGAGGTTGGATTGTTTGCAAGACAAATATTTGACGGTAATTTGACATTGGCCTTGGGCATACATGAGACTTATCTCCAGAATCAACAAGACCTGTGGGGATGAGTGCGTTGAGAAATTTTTTTTTCCTGTACCTTGCCTTAGCGCCAAGAGGCAGGTGCAACCTGGTTGATGCCCGACGATTACCACGAATCATTCCCTTGTAGATTTTCGAACGTTGCTTCTCGAGTCTCCTGAGAGATTTTTTTTTATTTTTCCTTCTTCTCTTTCCTCGTTCTCTTTTTCCAAGGTTTCTTGAGAATTCGAGGAAACGTACCTTCGGGACTTGGGGAAACTTCCAACGATTATACTAATTTAGAGAAAGGGCACCCGCCCTGGTGACTGTGGGGTTTTCATAGAAGCAGGACGCAGATGATCCTCCGTTGTCTTCGAGTTTAACGGCGGTTCCGTAGACATAACAGTGGCCTTCCGCTTGACAGAGGTCAGTTATAGGATACCGGAATGGTCGCTGATCGGCAAGGGGCTGAGCAGCCACTTCCTGAATTCCGAGACGGTGAAATTGAAAGCGCTCGTTGAGAAAACACGTGCGGACAGCTTTACGGCGTGTGAAAATAAAAACCACGTGCGTCTGGCCGAGTTCTTCCTCCTCGTTAAGGGTGTTCCAGCATTCCCATATGCCATTAGCCCTGCGGTTCGTGTTAATGTCGTCGGTATTTTTGGTGCCAGCGCGGTTCCCTTTTCCCCAAAGAGAATTGGGAAAAAGGCGCGATCGCTCTAGGGTGAAAATGTTAATGACAGTTCAGAGGGATGCAATTCTCTACAGCTTCCACGTAGGACTTACTAATTCACGTTAAGCGGAAGAAGAACATTTTCTCGTCCACGTTTTAAGCATCCTCGTTAATATAGATCCATTAAAATTGATGTTCCATAACCATAATCACGCTTTTGAGCAGCCGCACAGCCAATGACATCTGGAGCGGATGAAAAACAAAGGAAGATACTATAACCACGTTGGAGATCACTGATCCCGTCACGTCGCAGCCAACGGGTATCTTTACCTCTCAGACTTGACTGACTCTATCCATACAAATTGCTAATTAAATGGCACCCGCCGGCTCCTATAAGGAAGCAGGACGCGCAAGTAGCGCTGTCCTCCGAAGTAAGATTAGTTCAGTGGGTTCTACGGAACAAGTGTCCAAGAAGGTAAGGGGGGAGGGGGGGGGCGCTGAACAGCAACATAGTCCCGCCGAATTTTTTGAAACGAACAATAGCTTTTCGGGGTTGATGCCCACGAGACGGATAGTACCAGCGGGACAGGAGGATTGAAGGTGTAGGTACGGTAGATCTCGGACTCCTTGACGAAGTTGTGAGCGAGGCCCACCGAAGCCCAGTGATGGCCCCAAGCAGGCTTAGTTCAGACTCAGACCAACTCTTGGTACAGGCACTGAGACACGCAAGCCCACCGCTGGCTGGTGTGTTGGCTGGCTAGCTGGCTAGCTGGATGGCTAGCTGGCTGACTGGCTGGCTGGCGCACACAGAGAGCTGAGCGGGCCACCCACCGCGACCATTCACCGGAACCGAGCCCCATCCAATCCCAGTGGTACTCATCGACCTCCACAAAAGATCCAACTTTCATGGTAAACGGTTCAAAGTCGCCACTGTCGCAACAATCGCACTCGATATCAAGGTCGTCCCAATCGTCAAGCCGATTACTATCTCGATTTCTTGAAAAGTAAAATTTTTTCTATTTTTACCTAAAATATCAAACCTAAATAATTTGCATATTCCGTCACACGCGATCAAAGTAGTAGAGCACGCTCCTCTGGATGGCAAACGTGATCCCTGGCCCGGCATACTGTACACTGAACTGAACTGTTGCCGGAAGTGATCCCGATCAGACCCTCGTGAAATTTCCCCGAAAGATCATTCGTGGAACACAAATGACTAACTAATTGGATCCTCGTGACGTGTACTATCTCTACAGTGTATCGAGGAAGAAAGAGACCTCAACACCGGAAGAGAACGACACCCGACTCCCAGAGCGTATGCAGACTCCCCTGCGAATAACAGTCTAGCGTAAACAGGAGATGAGATCCTCTGTTTATGCGCCCGTCCATCGGCCGGTGCAACAACAACAGATTCCCGGTGGGTCTTGGGACGATCCTCTGACTCTCTTATCCCCGTTGAAGTCTTACGAGGACTCCGCGTCTTGCTCCTTTGCTCTCTTGCTCCGTTCCTCTTGTGGGTACCTCTCCTACTCCGACACTCCCTTCCCTCGCCACCCTTTCTCTCCAGCCGGCATCTCTACTTCTTCTGCTCCTCTCTCACTCGAAGGCATGGGGGCCTAATGAAGATGTAAGCAGTCGGTCGGCCCTCGTGTACCGTCGTGCCTTCGTCCTCTGTCTGCCCGGTCACACTAACGCCGAGGAGCCCTCCTTGTCTCTCTACAGGCCGTTACAGAAGCGCAGGACCATCAGGACCACGCATTATTGCCAAATAATGGATACTTCGCGAAGTCCCATACGGCTTACGATATATAAGTACTCTATTTAGGGGTGTATCGGATTACGTGTAAAGCGACATGATAAACCGATCAATCAGCTACCGTAAAGCCTGTTGATCGTCTAATCGATTTATTTCCTCAAGGTACACCCTTAGTCCTGTGTAACGTTTTACTATGGATGGGATATCTTGAATAGTCGTATCTAACGCAAAGAAGCATCGAGGGACGAGTCTCCAAGGTATTCTAGGAATCCTGATAATTTATGAAACATCCTGTACCCAGGCATCTTCACGAAGACGAAGCGCGAGGAGGATACTCTTGCTCTCTCAAGACGTACCCGAAGCCCATGCTCTTCTCTTAGGTTGTGTATGCGGATGTCCAGGAAGAGAAAGATATCACTGCGTGTCATTCGCATCTCAGTGTTTCGCAAGCCGCTCGTATCTTGGATCATACAAAAAGTGAATACTCTTCTAAAAAGGCAAAAGAATTTGACCGTGGTCGAATAAACATCTCCTGCGCATGCGTGAACTATTTAATGCGCCTGGCTATCAGCTCTGTATACCGTGTGTATTATTTATATTAAGAATGTATTTATACAAGCGAGCCCTTTGGCCCCGGTGCGAATATTCGACACAGCAAAAATTTGTCTCTACCGATCAGGTGCTGCAGGATCTTGATGAGGTTGCTTTATCCTTCCCGGTTAATCATTTACTTTAAAGTCTGACCGGGTTCTGCATCGTGCGTTATCGAGGGACAGTACGCCCGCATCTCGCGCGCAGTCACCTCACGGATATCCGGTACTGATCTCGACACGTCCATCTCGGATCTCGAATCCTGATCAATATCGTCTCACGCGTCTGACCGACTGTGGTCGTGGGACGCGCTGACTTGGAGAAAGGAAAAAAAAAAGATAGTCGGATGGTAAGTAGATGTTGCCACGGGTAATACGTAAATTAAATGAATTACAGCGGTTCGCGTGATGACTCGAAGATTTAAGGGAACTCACTGGGATCGTATCTGTTTCAGACGGTGCTTATGGCGTGGAGTCGGCGCAATTTTCTCATAGTACCGGTGGCTCCATTTCCTGGACGGACTTTACCTAAGTGCGCCATGCGTACGGTGTAGGTTGCAGGAGCGTTTGAATTAACATTCGAGCCTACGGATAAATATAGAGGCCACCCAGCGCGCAACTAATGTACTGGGGGCGGGGGTTCTGCTCGCGATATTCTTTTTGACATTTTCTTTTTTTTTCTCCGTTCTCCGCAAGGTACAGGAATACATCACAAGACACACAGAAGTCTAGTTCATTCTGTTCCGTTGAGTGACAGGCGCCATTAGGGACAGTCGCTGGAGAGCTCGTGCAGGGAAGATCGAAGCTGGCCGGAAACTAGTATAGCGAAGTACCTTGGCGTATATACCTGGCTGAGACTCATTTCAATGGGTTCCCCGAAGGTATCGGACGAAGCAGTCGGTAAGGAAGAGAATTAACAAGACAGATTCGATGGTACACAGTTATGAGAACCGGAAGTCGACTTTTACACTGGAGGGAAGTTGACTCGTACTATTCCAATGGAACTTACCCTGGACCCATAGTTGCTCGACCTTGCTGTGGACCTGGGCAGATTTAAGCGCCACGCAGAAAGTGGCTAGTGCCAAGATCGCGACGAACAAGACCTTCCCTGCGTGCCTTTGCAAAAAGTATCCCAGCTGACTCAACTGATCCTGCAGTCGCGCTCTGATCCATACCGCTGATCTTTGACCCTCCGCCTTGCCCTGGAACATGGAAGGGTTTCGGAGTATAAGTCACCCTTCTTTCACCATCTCTCTTGTAACTCGTAGCATAACGTGATAATACTTTGCCTGAGGTATCCTCAGGTTTCACCAGGGTCACCCGTTATACTCGGTAACGCGGCACGGCAGCAGCGGGTACTTTAAATTGGCCGTGTGGGCTTGACGATGATAAATGGCAGCCGCAACCACGGCTAAACTTTTAGAACGAAGTTAGTACCGGGCGATCGCGCATAAACGAGGGCCGCAACATTGCAAACGGCAACGTTGCGCACTACCTGGTGGTCACCCTGACAATGTGCTTGGTGGACCACCCGCAACAATACCTATCTCTTCTGGTCAGGAGAGGAGAATCAGAGAAAGGGACAGAGTGAAAGAAGGAAAGACAGATAGAGAGAGAGAGAGAGAGAGAAAGAGAGAGAGAGAGAGAGAGAGAGAGAGAGAGAGAGAGAGAGAGAGAGAGAGAGA
>JASANN010000049.1:459461-695096 GCA_031762395.1 Calameuta pygmaea | reverse complement strand
GAGAGAGAGAGAGAGAGAGAGAGAGAGAGAGAGAGAGAGAGAGAGAGAGAGAGAGAGAGAGAGAGAGAGAGAGCCAAGAGACCAGGGAGAGAAGCCACTATCTCAAAAAAAAAGTACAGTTATACTCTGCTGAATAGATGAAAATATGGATTACGTTCACGTATCTTGGGCCAGTAGCTGAGTATCGGATAGCATGGTTTTCCAGCCAATTAAGTTTGCGTACCGTTCCGGAGGTAGCTCGGGTAACCTTATACATATACCGAATTCACGTCCGCCACATGGCTTTGAAGGAGGGATACTCGGATGACCTGGAAGGACGCAAAATTTTTATTCATGCAGAGCCAGAGAAAAATACTTTTCGAACCAGGGAAACGATTGGATTCCAGGTGAGTCCCATATAAGTCCCACGAGAGCATTCCTCGACCTAGAACCCAAAGTCGAAACTCTATACTCCATATATGTCAGATCTTCCTTTTATTTTAGTTGGTCTTCGGCAACACCTTGGCACTAAATGACATCGTCAATGGAGGATCCAGATAAGGGAACACGAGGAACAACGGAAAATGTCTTTTGCTCTCTCTTTGAGAAATGTTCTGGTTCTTCCTCATGGAGGAGAGGAAGGTCGTGATTGGGGACTCGACGCGGTAGCTTCTACATCCTCGGCACGCCTCGTTATTTCGCTCTCTCGAGCTCGATTTGCTTGTGCGGGAGAATGGCCAACGGTACCCCCCACCCCCCACCCCTTCTCCGTCGGGTGGAAGGATGTTAACGAATTTATGTTATTTGTATTTTTAATGTTTTTTATGGTGCGACTCGGGCTGCGAGTAGATAGCAGACAGCATAACAGGATCTTATGTCAACGGTGGTGGTCCCAGTCACGAGGTTGTAATATGTAGATACTGCCCACCACGAGAAAACCCATATAGGCCCACGAGCACTTACGAGAAACGGGGTCTTCTTCTTCCTGGATTGAAACTGTCGTCGGCAACGACGTTATGTCACAACATACTCTTGAAAGAGAGAGAGAGAGAGAGAGAGAGAGATTTTATTGATTAAAAATCGCAAGATCATATGTCCCATTTCCAGTCTCTACTCAGCTGTCAGTTCCGTACATGCATATCGTAGGAACAAACGTAACTATACATACCTGTACATTCTATAGGTTAAGTGACGTAAGAAATTCTAAAGTTCACCGAACACCTTCTAGATGGAATTGAAATGTATCTCTGCCTAGAGAGTACAATTGTACGTGGGATTTCAGTGGGTGGCTCCCCGATGCCTATCTCCGAGTTGTCTAGACGTTACAAGCATCACAAAAATATTATACAAAAAGATTTAAATTATTTTTCTCTACCTTCTCGTCATCGAACGTTCAATAACACCGAGCCGCGAATATAGCCAAGTTTTCGGAGACTCTTAGGAGAAACAATTTGAATGACATTTTTTTTCTCATAAAAATTTTAACGACACATAAATCTAACGCTATTAGATTACTGATTCTGTATATGACAAGCAAGTACCATAGTCCTAAATCGGTAGCAGGAGCTAAAGCACGAGAATGGAAGTTAGGTAACTCGGTACCATGAAACGAAAATTCGGGCGCTCGATTTTCGACTGAAGGATGAAGCTATCAACGTCAAAGGGAGATTGAGACGTAGCTTGGGGCCCCGGGGGCCCGCAACGGTTGGTGGGTCTGCAGGGTCTTAACTTAGGTATACGCCGGCAGGTATGGGGCCCGGTAAGAATGAAGATTGAAGACATTCGGGCAATGGCAGGGGGCGTGTATCCCTAGCAGAGATCAAAGGGGCCCCAATTTCCTAACCCCGAGAGGCCCCTTTCGGCTACCTCCCTGCTAACATATATATTTGGCCAGTCGACGTTTCCCGCAAATTTCCTCGGCTACTTAGAACTCCCATTCTATCGAAATACTTTTCAATTTTTTACGCTCGATACCCGTGCGCTACCTTTTGCATCAAAGACACCCGTCGACGTAACTCTATTACCGACTTTCCTTACCAACAAAGTCAATAGCCATTCTGTGGATCTTACACCGATTTGATCCAGAGCCAAATAGACAGCAAACGAGATTGAAGGATCACTGCGACTTTGCTCGGGTAAGACAGCTCGCAGATCGATGAATTCCGGGCATTGTGGAGTAACCCCTCCCTCCTCTCATAGTTTCCCACATCAGCCCTTGGCTAAGGGCACCGTCCGCATTATAATATTAGTATGGAAGCCTCACACGATGTCGGCGCCCTTTAATCTCACTCTACACGCACGTCATGAACGCAACGTGCGTGAATGCCAGCATTGTGCACGCGGGTTCAGCTGCCAGAAATTAAGACATGATTATGAAATATTATAGCCATCCTCATCGAGAAAAATATCCTGGCTTCGGGACATTCTCGCTCTCTGTGAAGTAAGGCGCCTCGCAATACTTGATAGCGTGTGTGTATACATATAGGTATATTCCACTTATGTAGAGTAAATCTATATATACATATATATATATATATAACGAACCAGCTGCGTGTATTCCGTTACTCTGAAACACGATTTCCCGAATGGACTCACATAAATTCAAGTATAAGACCGTACCCTAGGAGCATACGCACCCGGATGACTTATTCAGACACGCTGATATCAATTTACTTCACATTCCAACGAGACGAGGAATCCAAGTGCGTACAGGACTCAAAACGAGATACTGTCTTCTATTTAGATTGCGAAACCTCCCTTTTTGTATGTAATAATTTTTGGCAATACTTTTTCGATTATTTACAATTACTACCTAGTCGATGCTTCAGAATCGATATTCTGCTCTCTTTGTGTATGACTATCCTAGAGCCATCTCTTTAAGGAGAATGCACATTGCCAACGTTCGGTGCTAAGGTGGAACGATGGTACAGCAGAGTACAAGGCTGAGGCTACTGGCCGTGAGTCACTGACTCATCTCGCACGAAAGCGCTACTATGGGGGGACTTTCGAGAAAAGTAGAGCATGGACCCTCCTCTCGTCGAAGGAATTCATTCTTGTTCAACCGGGCAATATTAAATTGCGCAATCGTGTAAACAATAGTAGGAGAAAAGTTGAAAAAGGGTCTGGGACGATGACGAGGATCATCGGCGTAACATCAAACAAAACGGCCTCGGGATAAATTATTGGATTTTAGAAGGAATTGCAGAGGTAAAAAATTGCCGCGCAAATTTATTCTGACTGAGTATTACCTGGAACCAGTCCGAATCCAGTGTAGAATTAGTTTCGGATCGTTTTCGAAAGTCAGCTGGAGACCACGGAAACTGTATGGTTCAAGATGGAACTGGTTTTCTTCTCGCGGTAATATGGAACGGAGCCACCTATTTCCCGTTCCGAGAACATTCCTCTCCTCTTGCGGAGGTCACCGAAGACTTGGGGGAAGATGGGGGGTCTTCGAAAGGTGATATCAACAATAATCGCCGTCACGTGCTACGCACATTTACTATAAGACCTTGAAGATACTATGCGTGCGCATCGGGGGAATGGTACTTTGGTCTTAAGAAAAATAGTCCGGCTACCGGAGCAGGAAGTTGTTACTTCGACGATCCGGTCGATAGTCCGACTCCTGATGTGCTGGGTTGCGTTTGAAAACACGATTTGGACCACCCGCGTCTGTGAAAGTCTACCAGGGTCGTTGTAGGAGAGGCAACTATGGAGCAGGGAACACCTTCCAAAGGCATACCTTCTAGAGGATGAAGGATTCTTTCGGGTCCCGCAAAAAAAGAAAGACTATTCTACTCTTCTAGATCCAAGGTACGAGGAGGATGAATATTTTAAGACTTTTCTTGAGAATCAGCAAGTATTGACGCGCCGGTGGAGATACCGATGCTTGAGAATCTGCAGAGAAGATATTTTTGCGTTTACCTGAACGAAAAAAAAAGAGCGGGCGATTCAAATGAGCGTACAGGCAATGCGAATTGAAGGTAAATGTCCCGGTACTTATGTCAATGGTGACAAGGATAGCAACTGTAGTTTTAATTTGGCTCTCTATACCTTTTCAAGCTGGTCCAAAGCGATGGCAGCATCCGTCCAACTTGGCCTGACGTACAGATCACTCTCGTGCCTCTGTTTTGTGTTTTCCATGGCAGCCTTGCCATTGCAACTCGACGTACTCGTGCCATTTTGTAAAATCTGGGTCTGAGAACCAGAAGGGCGTCCCGCTAGGATCCCTGTAGGGCCGGACGCAGCGACCATGATCCGTCATGCATCTGCCCCCGACACGACACGCGGTAGAACTATTTTTAATTTTCACTCGACTTTTCAGAACCCGCACTCACCGAATTCTAGCCATGATCTTTCACACGATGTGTGGGCAATCGGCTGTATACATCAGAGAAACGGACAGACAATCACTCTCACTTTTTCTATGGGCAGATCGACTCATGTGCTTTCTTGTAATCAGATCGCTATCACCACTCACAGCACTGTATCTCAACGCGTGGTACGTAACGTCCTGAACTCCTGGATGCGATAATACAGTAAGTATCTTTCAGGAGACGCGCACCAGTCGGCATTCAAAAAAGGCACATCTGCCGCGCGTGTCCAAGATTTCACGTTGAGCTAAACCAGTTTAAACGATTCTATGTGTACGTGACATTCGTCAGCTCTAATACGGTGGTAATAGCAGCTTGATGATTCGTTTGTCGATCCTTATTATTCACGATCTCTGCTATACACGCGGTATCTCGATCTTGAATAAATCGCAGGTCGATCTAGCGGGAAAACTTATTTGAACGATCCACTGTTATTGGCGAGGCTGGTAGGAGTCGCGTGTGCCGAGACAGTGCTCCTCGTGGCTAGTGTCACAGGTCTTAAACAGTGAGACTTCTTAGGATGTATAAGGCAGCTGACACTAGCTCCGGTATATCTAGAAGTGCTTGGAAAATCACTCGGGACTGTTCCAGATTTGTAACAGCACGACAGTCTAGGCATTCGGTTACACTCCGTCTAACCACCGTGAGAGCCTGTAGTATAAAATCGACGACGACACGATTGCCAACACTGGCTTTTACTTTGGAGCTTCTACGAGGAACTGTCTGTCTTTCTGTCACACGAGGGAAAACGTTGTCGGACACCAATATGTGCGACCGGCACTTAGAGCAGTCTAAGTCCGTACTAAGGGAAAAGCGGTGCCACATTTCTTTCGTAGCCTGCCTTCTGTGGCGGCCATAGTGGATGGCTCCCCTCTTTCGGATCAGAGCTGCACAAATATCCAGGAGCGTAACGCGTGATCGGTATGTTTTGGGCCCTGAATTGGTTCACGTCTTCAATCTCTTCTAAGGCCAAAATAAATACCAGGATTTGCACCGAACCTTGTCAATGATGTCTCAAAGTTAAATACGTTTACTGTTATCTTAAACAAAAGATGACACTTTAGTAAAATAAAATCTGACTCCAGAAACATAAATGTCGCAATTTAGAAAACAGTAGCGCTTGTATTCAATAGCAGGTGGAATACAAGAAATAAATTAATCTTACGATATCACTAAATTCTACGTAAAAAATTAATGTAAATTGAGCAATACGACGTATCAATGAAAATTTTTTTATTTCAAGAAACCGCGATCATTCTCAGGGGCCCATAATGTCCCGAAGTACATGTGTGCCAGTACCGCTGACGTCAGAACCGAATATAGTCGAGAACGGCCGAACTCACGCGAACCTGTCTGTGATTGGCTGGACTTCTCTGGCGTCCTAGGTTGCTAGGATACGCCGTCTCCGCCGCAGAGAGGTAAGAGGTCTTAGCACCGGGACCACACACGCGGTACCATTTCCCCTCGAGCAAAAACATTACCCACACAGAGTCATTCTGACGAGACACGCACGATTCACAGATGCTGCTCCGTAGTCTACCCTTCACACGCTGACGCTGCTCCGCACACCGTCGACGAGAGCTACACGCTAAGTACCAGATCTCTGATGCAAGAATGGAGTAAACACGTCGAAAATTGAAGGTTTCGCGTCTGTAGAAAAATAACAAATGTCAACACATGCAACGGCCGAAGAGGAGCTGATGGTAAATCGGTATAGAGAAGTGATGAAAATAGAAATTTTGCATAAATTTCTTAGAAGGGAATTCTCATCCCGGGAAGTCATTTTCTCTTGGAATCGTGGAACCCCTATGCACGATACCTCACGACTGTCTTCTTGATGGATTTGCGATGATAGGTTAATCCCTGGCGCCGCTTCAACTTTTCCCTGGAGCAAATGCACGGCGCTGCAATGAATTATCTGTAGACGTAATATCAGGCTGAGTACAAAATTTTATTTAAACTCAACAAATCCTTTCTTAATCGCTCGTTCGCGTGATATATTTAAGGAGCCAACAACTGTCCAGAATGCGTTCGTTAAGACTCGAATAAACGCTACCAAGAACGATTAACTTATTAACCTGTCCCCATAATATCTACATAACGATGCGACTTCATTAGGCATTTGTGCATTTGTCAGAGTGTGGAAGTAAGTCCGATTGAAAAAGCCGTTGTTGGTGTATGTGTCCCGAACAGAAGAAGAAAAAGAAAATAAAAAAAACAGACCTGATGAGATGGAAGAGAAGTAGAGAGTGTGAGGAGTGAAGGAGGTAATGTACAAACACGAGACCACCCACAGCGATGCCTCGTCCGACACCCTCAGCCAATGACGAACCATTTCACACGTGAAATTGTTGAGAAGAAAGCAAAAAAAAAGTATAGTCCATCTGTTTTTTCCTTCGGAATCTCCCAAAATGCCTTGCGTGCAATACAGCGCAACTACGATGAAGAAAATATCAAGGGAATCGTTGGAAAGAATTTAACCTCAAAAATGTATACAACTCGCATGGAATAGTCAACAGTTGGTTAAGGCGTCAAGTACAGAAAACTCTTCCAGACTAGAATACTTAATTTAAAGCCACCAAGGAACGGACTTCCTGTGTTGAACAGTACAAAAGAAACGCCGCCGTCCGTGTTTGTATTACTCAATGCAGACGTTACCCAAGTCGCGTGGGAGTATCAGATCTATGAAAAAGAAATATCCCATAAGACCACAAAGTCAAGCTTATTATCATCGTAATGGATTTGATGTATAAAATAAAAATTACGGGTAGAATTTTCTCGTTGATAATCACTGATCTAAAAAATCTCTTTCATCTACATGATACAAGCAAAACGCGTTCACGCATTATGAGACGGTTGGTGCAATACGGTCAGGAGTAACGGTGAGAAAGCGTCTGTCTGACGATACGAGTGTAGATAAATTAAAAAAAAATTCTTCCGTAGCAAAAGCAGCCAATCGTATATTCCAATAAACCGTTACACGAAGTTCTTAGCTTTCACGAAACCTCATATTTTACTAAAGGATTTTTAATATACAATATATCATAGAGTTCACTCACTTTATATTTACTCAGATCTCAGCCCCTCTTAGTCGGCACGATGGCAATCAGGAGACTGGCCTCTACCTCGTCCCAATGGATAAGGAGCGTCTAGATACGACTCTTAATTTTTACGACATTTTTAACTCGCCACCCGGTATTAAGCGAGCGTGTCGAGACGAGCTTTGATCTTTGCCGACTCGGTATCTACTTAATGAGTGAAGGTAGGAAGAGAGTGGGTGATTCAATGAGAGTTACGCCTGTAAGTCACTCAATCCAATATACCCAGCGTGCATTACGGTTGCCTACAGTCGGGCGCCATTCAACTCGCGTAACGCGTGCTTACTGCTTACTTACCAACGGTGAATCACGACCGAGAGTATTTTCAGAGAAAGTCAAAGGACGTGGAGGTGGCAAGGTCAGAGCCACTCTGCTGAAGAGCACTGTCGTGATACGAAACCGTTCTTCCTGACGTACCAAAGAAATCCCATGCTTCCCATGCTTTCCTTACCGGCTGCCATAACCTAACCTTATTTTTGGTAAGTCAATCTCAGATTTTTTTCTCCATTCGCACAGTCAACCTTCTTCATTGACCGAAGCTATTAAAATAAAAAACCTTCTTAGTGCGATGCTATCAATTGTATATTTAAATGTGAATTACATAATCCCACGTAATAGACAATACTCTCGTACCGTTGTATCCTGAATCTTCCGTATGCCGTTACTCCGTGCTGGCCTCTGTCAAACAAAAATGCGCCTTTTGAAAGTCGTTTACATACATCAGGATTTTATCTATGAGGAAATGCCGAAGGAGAACAACCGTTATGTAATTGGTATATTGAGAAAAACATGCAATTGCACCCCAATGTGATCGTACATGAATAAACAAGTTCGAAGTGAGTCTGTCTAGGTTATAACGGAAGATAGAAGAATGGTGCTTGGTGGGTAGATAGGTATGTACCGTCGTAATTTTTGTAGTCTGCCCACACGGGTTGGAAATGCTACCCACGTTCACGAGGATAAGACTGCATCGCGACGTGCGGTATACGCACTTGCGTGTACGCAACTAAGCGAGCATGTGTAATTCCCCAGGATGGAGACTACTTCCTTACGCAAGAGGACGCAGTGCGTTACCTCGAGTTACGTTCACCGGTGCGTGCAGGACACGAGATATTATCAGCCACTGAGCCAACCCGGACTTCTCTGCCAGACCACCCACTTACAAAATAATAAACACGGTATGCGGGATAATTCCATCCGTCCATCTGTCTGTCTCTCTGTTTGTTCCATTTCGTAGATATCATCGATTCAAAACTCAACCGGACAAGAGGGCACGCACAATTTTCGATTTTTAATATCTGCAAGGATCAAGACAACGATTCAACCATGGAGATACTCATCGTGAATAAGGTCTAATAAATTTGCTTATGGGGTTCGTACTTTTTTTTTTCAATATACACATTTTGCACTCTGATACACAGTGTTCATGATAATATAATTCTACCATGAAGTTCTGTATCTTCCATCAGATCATTAAGGTCCTGCCATAGATGGATGACTAATGCAAAGTCTCCCTTTACACGACTGACCTACCTTGGCTATAGAAGACGAGTCGTTATTTGCAGTGACTGTGCTCAAGATCATTTTATACTTATCTATATCTGGGACTGCTACTGGAAGTCTGCCCTGATATTTGATCTACGATTTGATCCAGCATATCTCGAAGAGCGTCACCACTCATGTATACCGATCCTGCGGCTGCTACGCGAAATAAGAACGATCCGGCCAACGACTTCCGCTCTTCTTTCTTTTCCTCTCGCAGAGCCGCTAAGTGCCATTATTTTCGTTGACTCGGCAGATTTTTTTATCCGACTTCTGCATCGCATAACCCATACCGATATGGAGCTTTAATTTGCGCCTCTTCTACTGTCTATATTATGAGTGACAATAATTCTTGTTATCAATGAAATATTTTAGTCTCAGGCTTCGTTAGCTTCACTATTGTATCAAGAGATGATAGAAGACTAACAAAAATATGTGCAAAAATCAGATTAATCATCTACGTTAATCACGAGCCATATAATACTTTTCTGTCAATTATTTTTTCTTTATATAAAATCCTTTCGCGTTCTTATTGTGTTAATTTGATGCGCGCGCATCTTCTGCGATTTTCTCTAGTACCTTTAGAATATCTCGCGTGGTAAAAGTACCAAATGCACTTACCTGTATCTGCGGTCTTTTAGATACTTACATCTATAATTAACGGTTAGATTGTTTTTAATACGTTTGGTCGTTATAGCGGCGTTTCTATAGATCATTAATTCTAAAACAGTCTCAACGCTCTGCCGGCTCACGTAAGAGATCCAACTTACTAATTGCGGCGACGCTGGTGGTCCGAGCTATAATGAAAAGCAATATGGTCAGCCAGTAATGGCTGCCCGATAGGGTTCTCCAAATCGAAATCATAATTCCTTCGCAGACCCGATTTAGGACACGAACCAACGTTTCATATTTACTCACGTACAGCACAACCGCAATTCGACGATCGATCGTCATCTCATTATCATTGTGTTCGTTCGTATTCTGAATAGTCATTTCTTTATATCAAGATACCATAACGATCGACCAACTTTATTCTTTTATTATGAAATATCTTAAAAGAATCCATTGAAATCGGCGATGCACGAAAGGCAGTGAAACAGATAATTCCATTTTCATGGAATTGTGGTTTCCGTGGAGAACAAAAAGATTCAAGTCATTGCTGATTCCAATCTAGCGACGGTCACTTAAAGAAACTCAATTCTTCTTTCTGCACGCCCAAAGCCATAAAATAATTTTGAAAATTTTCCAGAAAAATTCCGCCTTTGTCGGCCCTGACAGCTCAAAGGAAATAGGGACAACTTTATACGCATTTCCGATTTCCTGTCAGGGATCATAACGAGCCGGCACGCTACTTCTTTGCTTCCGCCCATTTTCAAAAATGTCTCACACCAACAACGACTCATTGTAAAGGAATTACAGCGTGACGAAGAAATACTCAATAGAAAAGAAAAAAGAAGATGGCTGTCAGTGCATTTGTATATGTAAAGTATCATTTTTACTACATCTAAATATTATATCCAATCGTGAAATTCTTTTTGCTTTTTAATATTTATCATACTCTTCATACAAATTTTTCAGGAATTTCTATGGAGCGCGTGAATAAGTTACTCAAATCTGTAACGTCCTCAAGAGCCAGAATGTTGGAAAGTAAACGTTCTCAAGATGTCACAGAGAGAGAGAGAGAGACGCTTAACAGCTTGTGGTCGGACGTACATACATATCTATCCATCCGGTATAAATAGAGAGAAGTCACCTTTGTCCGTGAGCGTCCTTTTCAAAATTCAGAAAGTCAGTAAATTTTCTTCAACTACCTGTTCCTCTTGGCTATTTTGTTTGCGTAGGACGGGACCACCCAAGTATCTGACGCCTCGACTGTCCGCCTTTGAATTGACTTAGCAGAATTCGAGTCCGCAACCGTGTCTTAACCCGCCCCGAACTTGGTACCTGTCTGCCTTATTTCCTCATCCATTGTCCAGAACTGGTACCTCAACTCCCGTGACAGATAATACTGTCAAAAACGACAATTCTCTGGTCTTTGCCCAACTCTCAGTAAACTGGAAATTTAACCAAGGAAATTACGAGCGAGCAAAATCACCATTAAATCAGACCTCCTGCTACCATCCAGTCCATTATATTACCCTGTTTCCTCTATCCTAAGTAGTTAACAAACTGCACCATAAAATAATCCAAAGGAGATCCGTTCATTAGCCACCATAAAATACATCCCTAATAAACTAACCAAATTACGCAAAATAATTACTCAAACATCCCCAGTGTGTTCAAAGTCATATCGTTAATTTCATTAAAACACGAACCATATCCAAAAGCCCATAAGTGTCACATATGCATATGTTAACTTTGACTATACAATTCCTAATACACACATTATTTTATTTCAGGTTCAATACTCATATAACAAAAAGGAAAGGACTCAGCGCTACTTCATAGTCTCATTAGGATGCTTCAGGACAAGATAGAATAAAGCCATGTCTGGTGGGTACCAATCGGCAGAGATTGGAGTATGGTTCTCAAGAAAAGTGCTCTATTGTGTAAACCGAAATGATATATCACCATGGAAAGTGTCGGTGTAGGCTGCACACATTGTATAAGATATACACAGTATATAGGGAACTGTTTAATATCAAAATGGTGTTGGTAAGTGACCACCCACAGTGAAGCCGAGACCACCCAACGCGTTGCGCTACTAAGGGGCCGTCTCCACTTCACAGTTTACCTTACGTGATATTATGTTACCTTTTATCCTTAAGCCGCTGTCGCGCGACTAAATTTTCTTTGCTTTAACAGAAAATATCTTTTTCTAGGTTCGCTTGCATATGGACATGTAGTGCTTGAACTCAATGATCATCAAGGATCAAGATCGTGTACTTTGATGGCTTGTAAGAGCATTAGAAAAATTGGAAGTTGCTCATACGACGACTGCTCTACTTTTGCTGCATCCTAGAAATACGTATGACTGATACGTCTTTCAAAAAATATTTGGATACCGGATCTTGGACTTGTATATCGGCTGTGTGATACTGATATCTCTACATTATGTATATAAGTATACGTAATGGTGTACCAAAGGTATGCGTGAATGCCCGAGCACTGACCAACTTCCGCGGTGACTAGTTGGGTGGTCCAATCGAACCTGCAAGCTGCGAGTTCTCGTGCAGACACATAGGTAGACATATAACTATATATGTATACATTAATGCTATAGTGGATATTCGAGTATCTGTATATTGCTGTATCAGAGAAGTGTGTATGCAGAGACGTATACACTGAAACGTGATTATCTAAACGACTGATAGTGTTTAACATACGAAAGCGCCTAAACTGGCGACAGTATAATCTTGAGATATAGGAGATCGTTGTACTCGTTCGGGCAGAACGTGTTGCGCAGACTTTCACAACGGGTCTAGGTCTGCTGGAGTTGTAAAGGTGATGGGATTATGTTAATTAATTGCAAAAGCAAGAAAAATAATTTTTTTTATGAGAATTCCATGAGACATTTGGTTTATGGATATTCTTAATATTCATTAGATTGTGATTTAATCAGTTTATTGCTTAAGAAATACTTTATTGTAATTAATGTAGTATTTTTCATTTATTTAGATTCCGAGGTGTTGTAAAGTTATGACGGTACATTGAATTGATACTGGAGTTGATGTACGTACAGAAGAGTTTCAAATGAATTAAAGAACCTCGATACACGGATAGGCGTGTCCGGTGTCAGTCTGTCTACCTTCCCCAGAGTCCAGCCGATCCATCCGTCTGGTCAAAACGTTCCAATTATTAATTTACTTCGCTCACAAAGTAACCCACGTGCACCTGTAACATGTTATTCGTCGGAGGTAATGATGCCACACGCAACTGCCCTGTCGCCCAGGGCACTGGATGCACGTTATTACATTAAACATAAAAGATCCAAAGGAAAGTCAGCGAGGAAACGATCGGATTGGATTCAGCGCTTCCATCCTTGGAATTCTGTGTCACGTAGATAGCTTCAAACTGAAGTGGAGCTCGTCTCCGGCGGTTATCGCTGCCCGAATTCATGCACCGTGAACCGTTTACACGCCGTTGACTCCACTAAGTATCCACTGGGCAGTTAGCGTTAACGTTCTCCTGGTTAGAGGAGGATCAAGAAGAAGAGAAAGAAGAAGAGGAGGAGGAGGAGGAGGAAGAAGACGAAGCAGATGAATAACAAGAAGACAAGAAGGGGCCTCAAGGAGCAGAAAGTGGACAAGGTAGAACGAGATGGTTTGGGGCTAACTCGAAGAATAGGAATTGGCTAATCGGCGGGGTAGCAGCCAGTACCCGTATATACATAGGTAAACGCAGGCGTTCCTGAAGAGAGAGGAGCAGGAGCAGAAGGAGACTATGAAATAAGTAGCCAGGAGCAGGAGCGCAGGCTGTTAGATGAGGCCGGTCAACGTGGGTGGTCCAGGAGAGATTTGCCTTCCGCTAAATATCGCCTTTGCGCCCTCGACGTGGGTGGCCCTGGTACCCGTGGGTATTTCATCCTCCTCGCGCACAGTCCTCTACCCGTGAGTCTGTCTCTGGCCGTGATTCCCAACGTAGGAACTACACTGTATAAAGTAATGCGCCGTTCCACGTTTCCAGCTCTGGTTCGAAGGGTAGAAGAAGGAAGAGAAGGCGAGGCTGACGCGACTCGACGCGTGTGGTCCTCCTTTGGTACGACGACAACGACAGCATCTTATCCGAGCCTCCCGGATCGCTCGATCGATCAATGGAGACTCGATAAAGTACGGCATGCACGGGCGCACAAGTATTTTTCACCTTCAAGCCCGTGGTAGACAGTCACGGTACGTTTAATCCTTCTTTTTCTCATTTCTATTCCCTTCCTTACTCTACTATCTCTACCACCTTGATTCCCTCTTTTTTTCCAACTTTCCTTCTTTTTCTCATTCTCTTTTATTTTTTACTCTCACTAGGACTCGAAAAATTCAATGACTACGCACTGGCCACGGATTCCGGTTATCATTGAATGTGGTAAAACTGAATAGGAACGAGAAACTGGCGCGTGTTTCTACAGTGTGGATATCCCTTTTGATTATCTACCATACTTCCTTTCATCGTGGGATAATTATTATTACTTGAAAATTATTGAGCACACAAGGGTATGCTGGTGCTAAACAGTCTGGATATCCGGTCTGTGTTTACTTCTGGTATTTCCTTTTCATTGTCAGTCTCTCGGTTGCGCTTTTAACGCGCAAGCTGCCTAATGCTAATGTAACCACTATTAGCAAGTAGTGAATCAAATGTAAAGTCAGACGTAAGGTAAGACCACACAGCACGTCCACAGGTTATACAGTACGGCAGATGCAGTGCCCCATAAACAGAGAACGGACCACCCAACGCGTCAGTTCGTTTCTTCGTTTCCTTAATAACCACGATAACCCTGGCTTGTAGCTATGTAACTATGTACCTACGTGCCTATATGCCACGTATAGATAGCTTGATGTAGATACGCCCATTTCAGAAGGGCTACCTGTCTTTGGCTTTTAACGTTCGACCCTCCACCTTTTAATACCAAGTCTAAAGACCGACAAGAATGCTTTTATTTGAAATTAGCTTCTGTAGAGACTGCACGGATCATCAGCCATTTGACTGATTATTATTTATATAATAAACAATTTTCTATTTCAGGGCTCGCGACCGCGACTTCATCAGCTCTGACGCATCTTGGAAGACTAAACCGTTCAACCACGTCAAATGCAATAAACATGGGATTCCTCTTGAGCTTCTTTTCGCTTCGCTGACTGGCTACACTTCCTGGTAGCTGATGTGGTTCATGTCGGGTACCATTAGATTTTTTAATTTATCGCACGTATAACCAACCCGTTGTCCAGTCCTTCGAAATTTATGTCTCTACAGGCATGCCACCGTAAAGTTCTTCATGTGAATTATTAATTTCAGCCTCCCTAACGAAGCCACCAACGGGAACTGCTGCACTTGGGTATACAGTGATCTGTGATGCTCCGAACAAAGAAATAGTTTTGTTTATGGTCACTTTGGCCTGGCCCCTCGCCTGCTATGATTCAGATGTACACCTTTTCATAGCCACTCACGTGTACCTATGTACTACCTATTGGACCTTTTTTTTCTCATGTCATAGGGTTCTGGGAACCCCGTGGATATCTAAACGGTGGCCACCCACGTGCCGTTACCCAGCTTCAAACTTCTGACGAGAGATACTTCGAGTAATCTTAAGCCATTATAATCTCCAGAAGGTATACTCCGTTTCTGCAGGAATTGCTTATCCAATAGAAAATGACTTACTTAGTCTAAGATTTATAAATAACGTGAATTCACTGAGAGTGCAGAAAAAGTTACACAGAGAAATGAAATTGATGCTCGTTCCATAACGGGAATAATATTTATCATTTAGACTAATATTATATTTCTTAATTAACTACATTTATATTCAGGCCAATCTTATCTGCTACGATAGTCACGGTATAAAATGCTTCACTGTATTGTCAAGCTACTTTCATAGCGTCCATATTCTTTGCTGACCTCTCGTGATCTCTCGCATATTTATAATTTATCTTTATATTAAATATAAAACCCAGTAACATCAATATTAATTACATTTTTAATTCCAAAATAGATTTTAACATCCTTCCATAGTTTTTTCTCACATACTGTGTTCGATACCAAATTCTTCGATATTAATTTAAATCTACTTGAATTTTGCAAATTTGATTTCTAATAGCAAGGAATCCCCTCGTCTATTTATATCCTACAATTGCAATCATTTATCATAACGTAACATAACATTATCACTAACCACAAGTTTTGCAGACGATAGCTAATGTAGGTATCCTTGTGGTAACTATCGGTAAAACAGAATCTTACGATTTCAAAGTAACATTGTCATATTGATTATATCGACTTAATCCAATCCGTTAGCACAATTATTCAACATTTCCATAATCGACTCGACCATAAAACCCATTCACAATAATAATGATCCTCATTAAAGTTTTAATCGTAGCAATAAGTATTATTTTATTTAAGGAAAAAAAAAAGAATACTTACCGACCTATCCGATCGGACGCCACTCATTCGACACACTGGAGTTTGGATGAAGGTACAGAGACCGTACAGACAGATGGGATATACTCGACTGCTCATATAGATATCATGGAACGATAAGCAACACATTTGACAGAAATAACGATCTTGGTACTATTATATTTATCGATGTTAATTAGTCGGATTATTATATCAGCGCGACGCAATTCTCATGAAGATGCCAACTTAATGCAATACTACTTTGCACTTAACACTAATTACCGCCATTTTTAAAAGGTACTTTGCGGTATTCCTGCGAAAGCGAGTGGTTCTTATAAACATGATATGATATTCTTGTAGAATATTATAAAAAAGGTTTGCGCATAATTCTACATATAATTACGTAGAAATACGATAAGTCCTTAGTCGATATTATTATTTTCCATGACGCCGACGCAAAAGCAAAGTCATATATGTAAATATGCTACTTCTTTACTTTGTCTTAATTTCTTTTATTTTACATGCGTATTTATACATCAACTTGAATACTTGAATGACAAATTTATATCATTTATTGATTAACCTACGTACAAGTGTATTATCTTTTATCCTATACTATAGGATAGTATAGATATATCACACGGTATATTTCCATATACAGACAGTGTAATGAGCGTTCTAGGTTATGAATCACAAACAACGTTAATAATTGCGCAACAGGGGTTATTATTGAACTCGTATTACAATAACTACATAATATCTATATACTCCATGTATCTTGTCCCTGGGATTATTCTTAGGTGAAACAGATAATAAGAATTTTTCGTATCAGAAGTTGATCATTCTTTTGTAATAAAGTATCGCGTATATGGGTGCAAGAATTTTATGTCTCATATACGTAAACCTTAATCAAAGATAGAAAATAATTATTGTGGAATACATAGTGGATCCCGGGATAATATATTGTATGGAAATTGAAATGAAGGTTATTTAATTTGGCTTCTTTGATTTTTTAGATTTTTCATCAAGATAACGAGTCTTGTATGCTCCGCTAGGATCGTACTTGGTCTCTAATCGTTTCCAATCATCCGGTCTCTCTTCAATCATATACTGAGAAAACTTGTCAGAAGCCACTTTCTGAGCCTCGCTACACGCTGTACAATCCGTGGCCAAAGCATCTGGTAGATTTTCTGAAACAACCAAAAGCAATTCTCATCTTACCTCATAAAGTTTATCCAGGTAAGGATGAGAAAACGTTGGAAGGGATAATTGGCATTATTCGTCAAAGGCTTTAGGTCGCTGTCGGCTCGAGTTTCTTACTCGAATGAGCACTGAGAGCCTGAATGTAAACACAATTCTCATTATGAATAAAATGGAGGTTGATTTAATTGCACCAGCGATCGCTATGAATATACGATCTGTATAAATTGGTAAAATGACGCATTGGAATTAACATACAGCCATGTCCTCAAGAAAATCATACAGATTCATAAAAATCCAGCCGACCCTGACGGGACACGTCAACGTGACAAAGTACCATGAACATATGTAGCTATACCATAGACCGTGGCAATGTCTACTTGGAGTAATAAACCTGTCAGAGATGCCAGAGAATAAGAAGAGATGCACCTTCAAAGATGATGAGCCTGAACTCATCCTGATTAGATCTAATGATTCTATTAATTAATCCACATTCCAGTGTAATTCAAGATTTTGGTTACTACGGCTTCTATTTTGATATAGCTACTTCTTGTAGAGTTACATGCTCTTGAGAATGGAGGTAACAGTCGTATGGTAACTACAAGACTTTTAATGGCTTTATTAGTCTACTTTTATTAATGTGACTCACTTTTTAATTCAGCTGCGTCAGGAGTACAAGGATTTTCATTCAAGAGACATCCTATGTAATTGTTAAGCAATCTCTCGGTCTTAAGGACAGCATCGACGTCGATGTTGTCGTACTTCGTGGTGTACTTTTTATTCTCCTCTGCAAGGAGAACACCGAAAATGGCAAAAAAGACGATAAAGGTCTTCATGTTGTAGAGCTGAGATACTGAATCAGGTCTGCAGTCCTTTGTCTCTTATAAATCCTATATTAGATCATTAGTAGGAGAAATCTATGAGAATCATAAAATTGATCGTTACGATAACACTAATGAAAATTGTTCTTGGCAATTGCAGCAGTTGTTGGGAATATGACAAGCGAAGTCACGCAGAATATCGTAATATGGAAATAGTGGAGCACAGGAAATGCTGAAGGACACAGAAACCTATACTCGATGGTAATGTTAAAATTCGCCTTGAGTATCATAATCTTCGGAATCAGTATCAGGAAGATTGGCGCAGGCGAAGCAAATTCTACCAACGTCTCGCCAGCATTCCGGACAGTGAACAAAGTTGCAACCTGGTGTGGTGCATCTACGAAACTTTGGACCTTTTCTAGTCTCGGGCTCAGTACAGATGAGGCACTTTTGTCTTGCGCAGGAGAAGAAGTTTAACCAGCCACAGAACTTCGGGTAACGTAGTCTTAGTGCTACCCAGGGGTCCATGTCGCGTTCTAGAAGCCGTGCTCTAACAAGGGCTCTGACCTTGCCCTTCATGAAGCGAAAATATCCTAGTCTACGTCTGAGAGTCTCGTTATAAAGGTAGAGGACCCGTCGCTTCTCTCTTTTCCGGTAGAAGAACGAGCATATGAAACGTCGTAAACGCTGTGTATAAGCAGCCAGAAACAGCATGATCCATATCCCAAGGTAAGTACCGTAAATCTTTCCCAGGACGTAGTTGGACAGCTCGCTGGGTCTTGGTAGGCATGCCTCATTCGAGACGACTGTCTTGATACTTTTCTTTACGTTGAATCCTTTGATGACGCTTCTTATCATGGTTGCAATCATTCCAGTCCCGCGGACATCCAGGGTCATGTCGTGACGGCCTGCTTGCATGTACTCGATGTGAGCATGACGCCTGACGAGATCCAGAGTCTCGTAGAAGAGTCTGTCCAGGAGGACGAAGGTCGTAGCCGTGACCATCTCCAGGATCAACTTTCCTGTTTGGCCAATCAGATTTGCTCGCTCGACTTTGCTTGGTTTCAATCCGTAAGGATCAACGAATTTGGCTCTCTCGATCTTCTTCATCGGCAATAGCGTTAAGCTTCCGCGTGCTTTTCGTCGTGCATCTATCTTCCGGAAGTATGACGTCACGTAGATATTGTCAAATTCAATATCCGTCAGATAATTGTCATGGTAAGTTTGAGCGGTAATGATGATTTTCAGGAACACAAAGGCGAGGCATCTTTTGATGATAGTCATCACTGTGTCGAAGAGCTGCTTTCTTACGTTAAAATCATGCAGTACAGCTTTGGCTGTGTCACCAGCTTCACGGACATCTACGATGCTTGGTGGTATTTTCACTTTGAACTGAAGTTTTGCATCCTTTAGACTGGCGCTCAGTTTGTTCTTCGAACCTAGATAAGGGAGTGGAATGTTTTTCCAATGGATTACGATCAAATAAATTAGGGTAACGAACTTTTTAATTTTGCATAGCCTTCTCCAATGCCAGTATCAATCTTTCCATCCGGATCACAGATACTGGAACCACCTAAAGCTTGAACTATGTTGCAGATAAATGTCAACTTCATTGGCCAGCAGAGCAGCCATCCTGCTATCCATGTCACAGTGTCATAACACTTATCGTAGGCTTCACCAAACATGTGCCTAAATCAAATAGGTAAACTTTGATCTTTTCAATTACCAATATTAACATGGATATCAGCTCTATAAGATCTTACCTGCATCTTTCTGATCCTCTGCTCATCTGTTCCTCACAGCGTGCCTCAATTTTGGCCCTGTAATGAGCTTCATAAATATCTCCTTCAGATTTAGCCTCAGTTTTAGCCTTCTCTTCTTTATCTCTAATCTCTTCACTTCTTTTAGTATCATCCTGAAGTACGTCCAAGTAATCATTCTCCTCGTTGATTAGCCTCATCTCTTCCTCGCCTTCAATCTCTTCAACGATGGGACTGGACAGATCCTTCACCGAGGACAAAGTGTCCTTCACCTCATTGGCGTCGGTCCTTATACCAAAAATAGCCTGGCAAAACGTACACCCGTATTTTCATCAAGATTAATTCCAAATAACGATTCTGAAGCGTAAAACGAACTTCTTGGAAGGGTTTGAACATCAAGTCGAACCGGGTTTTCGTCAGGTTGTAGGTAAGCTGTGTGGTACAGGCAAAAGTTCGCACGACTTCCTTGCCGTTATACGTCAGATTGAATATTGGTCCAGCGATGACGTAACCCAGGACCAGGGCCTTAAGGACGCTACGACCCGCGCGGCCACAGAATGCTGGAATCGTCAAAAGGCAGACACATCTCACCTGTCACGTCGAAACCCATTAGATGGTCCTTGGACAACTTGTATTCTATACGCAGGAAGTCTCGCTAAGTGGACGTAATTAACCTGAATCGAGGCTGCACATCCGATGGATAATATCACTATTAACACAGCGCCAAGAGCTAGGCTGGTGTACCTATCAAACTGGAGATCGGATATGATGACCTCATAAAACATAATACCCAAGAAAAATCCTAAGAAGAATCCTATTACAGCCCGTGCTTTCTTATGTGTCCCTATAGGATCGTAGCACAGTCCATATAACCTAGGACAAGTCTTCGCGAAGGACTTTAAGAATTTTTCATGAAAATCCTGAGCGATCCTGCCACCCCAATTCATATTTTCCAAACCCGGCATACTTTATATTTTATTACCAACACTAATTAAATACTATAATTAGTCTTTCCGTAATTGTAAGGTGATAACGAATTGTAATTCAATATATAATTGCGTCTTCATTTTTTTTAAATTGTTTTTTGTTCCGACAGTCATTATTTCTTTGTTTTATCATCGTCAATTGATCGTTTTAATTCAGATGAAATTTTTTCATAACGGATGACATATTTGGTAAATTATAATAAACGAATATGCTGAATATAATTTTATTCAATTTTAGATAACATTTTCCAAGCGATCTAATAAGACACAAATTAAAAAAAAAAAATCTAAAGCAAGGAAACGCAACGTTACATAGGTATCATCAAATTAATCGCTAATGTTATCTTGGAAGCTTAAGCAACGATACCAAGTTCCTTGGCCTCAGTTTCGTATTTCTTAATGTAAATGCGTTCAGGGTCATACATTTCAACGAGAACTTTCCACATTTCAGGTTTGTGTTTGTAGATGTACCTTATGACCTCATCCGAACCTTTCCTCTGTTTCTCACTGCATTTTTTGCATTCAGTCTCGATGGCATCAGGAAGAGCTTCTATAAGGAAAAACAAAATACAAAACGAATATAAGATCTGAGTTAAATCAATTCAAAGTCGATAATACTCTGCAAGAACTTACTTTTGAGTTCTTGGCCGTCAGCAGTGCAGGGTCCGTTGTTAATCAGACAATTGAAATAATTATTCAAGAGTCGATCACTCTCAAGAATTTGTTTCAGATCAATATTATCATATTTGGTAGTGTATTGGGGAGCAGCCGAAACAGCGACTACAGCTGCAAAGCCGATAAGACAAACCAGGGTGATTTTCATTTTCTGCAAGAAAATTATAACATTACAAAAATTACTATACAGGATACAGTAGACAGAAACAGATCGATATCGAGATAATGCATAAGGTCTAATATTTATCAGTTACTGATATAATTTTTAATCAAAAGAGTAAGATGTATATGAAACTTTTTATTTTCAGTTTACCAATGCATACAGTTGGATGACTCACCAATTTTGTTGTATATATTGTTTTAAAAATTCAGACGGTAATCCTTAATCACGAAATAGATACTTGAACTAGCTTACCTGAGTATTTGCAGTAATCAGGTGCAAGTGCGTTGTCACGTTCTGCCAGGCGAGCTTATATACATCATCGGTGCAGCATCGAATTACGCAAAATGCTCTTTATAGGAGGGGACAGGGTTGACGAAGTGGGAATCTTAGCGATTCCTCTGGTAAATCCCTAGAAGACTCCCACCTTCAGCTTCGTTCGCTGAAATCGACTAAACAAAAAGATTCAGTCGCTTTACCAACGTGAATTCGTCCTGCCCGGCGTCTGACAACGTGCAAAGATTATTCTTGATACAGTGAGCTAATTTTGCCAGGGTCGAACTGCTCTTCCAGGATATTGTTGACCTTGGCTTAATGCTCTTTTGTTCATATTTTTCCATTTATGAATCAGTCATTATTCTTTGGACTATTTTTTTCTCCTTCAGTTTCATTGCTGTAGATTTGATCAGTTTTCTTAATGCAATTGCGAGTAGCTAGAAAAGAAATCGGTTAAAATTTCACTTTTATATAAATCCCACGATGCAAGGCAAGCAAGATATTTAAAGATTAAATATTTCCTAAAACATAATTCAATAACACGAAAACCGGTATCACACGCTACAATACTAAAAACCTGTAAGTGAATCAGGAAGAATAAAAGAAAATATATGCAAACAATGATATAATACTTGATCCGTGAAGATCAAGTACCAATAATTGATACTTAATGAGACCTAAAGCAAAAGAAAAAAAAAGATGGCGTTCGTGGAACTCTACATTTTTCTTTACTCTTGGCAACCGACAAGTTCAAGGATTAGTGAAGTATCTGATACACAGAAAAATCCAAGCTGATCGAAAACATGTTTACCTCCGACACGTAGGTTATCTCCAAGATGTAAAAGGTTCATAATAATTATCAATGATAAAAACGTCTATACCGCCCTACGCCATTCTTTGAATATCTTCTACAGAACTCCAAATAACTCTATCTGTGCTGAATAAATCAGCTTAAGCTCTAACCAGACGTCATTCAATTTCTATGTTTTATAGCAATCAGTCCCATTTATCACAGACAATGGACCTATAATGTCACATCACAAAAACTTTCTCCATATGGATGTTGGGTCATTCAAGACAGCTTGTATACACAAAAGCTCGTAATTCCTCTTAAAAACGTCAATCGAATAAGGTCCAGGTCACTCGAAACTGCAAGACTCCGTCATCTCTGAATAATCTGTCTACGTATATTTCTTGACTTGCGTACATTGCCTTGACCACCCGTTAACAGGTTTGAAAACCTGCAACATATGATATATATATGTGTGTGTGTGTGTGTATGTATATCATCCTTTGACATTACCAAGAAGACGATGTAATTAATAATAACACATAGAATATACGTTAGAATAATTAACGTAAACGTGTTCGTAGGTCAATGTCAATTAATTATACAATTAATAACGTTCTGTACCTGTTTACGATTGTGCTCACATCACTAAACAATAATATCACGTTCTCTGTAGAGAATTTTAATTTGCTCCCAGTAATCGAAAAGGGCGTCATAACCTAAAAAAAAAAATTGCCATGCAGTTACAACCTAAATGCATGGATACTCATGTCCAACGTTTAAGTTCTAAATATAACCTTGGTTAAGATAGATATTACTTTTGTTCTTATTCAAACAACAATTTCAAATAATCCATACAAAAAACGTTAATCTTGGAAATTTTTGCTTCCCCTATCGACCTCGCCTGTATGTAAAGTTCCTCATGAGTCATCTAACGTTATTTTTTTTCCATAGTGACGCGAATCGCCGTTGAAATGATTACGCGAGAAGAATATTGAATGAGATAGACAAAAAAGTCAGATCGCTGTCGGTATATAAGGATTACTGGAGCTAGAGTTACTAAGAAGGAAAGCAAGGATCTTCCTGTACGCGAGGACTTTGATCTTTAAACTGCCGAAAGGTATACCTACCACGTGAGCATGATCCTGCCAAGTTTTTTTATATATTTTTTGAAATATTAATTAAATACAATTCGCATCATGAGAATAACCTGTCTTCTGGCTGACACAAGCTGTCCTTCGATTCTGCCACTGGACGAGTACAAAATTTTGGAAAGTCCAACGATTTTTTATCTTAATTTCGAATGACGTACAAACAGTTTATATAAACGCACAACGAATCACTCAGGATCAAGTATAGGTTATGGAGACTCAGGAAAACAAGACACTCGAGTTATACAATTGAACGGTGTTTATTTCGTACGCATTTATTTAATTTTTCTTAATCGCTGAGATATATGAAAGACCGAATGATTTTTTCGTGGGAGAACAATCCAAGATGAGAGTGTACGAGGATTCGCTGAATACGAGAACAAAGTTTCGTTTATAAGCCATTTACTGTAATTAATAAATAATAAATAAATAACTGCGATATTACCAGCTCTTAAAACGAACGTGTGGTCGTGTGTCACTTAAATTATTCAAATTATAGTTTTACAAGACGACAAGAGAGTCCACGAGTGGAAATTGACGATGAAAGTAACGTCTTGCGATTTCTCGTACCTCCGTTTTTCTCTTTTAAAATCCTAATCGTTATTATTTACTATTTCAAATTAGTTAAGACACATTTTCTACACTTCAGTAACTAATATTTTCCAACCTAAAGTAACTCTATGATAGTCTGTTTGAAAATTACATTTAAACGAAGATCTAATTGACGCAATTGCTACCGGTTGCTACTTTGCACTTTATCAGGAATATCAGTGTAACTTTTCAACGGTGAGACAAAATCTGTAGCCTCCTTCTTCTTTTTTCCCCCCCGTACTAAATGCCATAATAAATAGTTACGACGGAATAAAACAATAATTGCCAACTAACAAAGATTTATTGGATACACGTGCGTCTAGGTATTCTGTATGCTTAACTGTTATGTAATTTGAGTAGAAATTCAAATAAAATTGTACAATCGATTGCACGAGAACTCTTTTAAATTACAGATTCAACGTTCGAACTAAACAATATTATTTATTCGTACAGAGCTTCATGATTTCGAGTACAATATCAAAGATCATCAAAAGAATGCGATGATGGATTACAAAAAAAAAAAAGAAGCATATTTAATCACCTGCTAGAGCAGATAGGTGCTTCAATGAACATTTCGTCGATAAGCTCCTACTGCTCGCACGTTTACAACTCTCAGTTCTTGTGAAAATTTCTTTAAAAAAAAAAGAAAAAAATAATAATATTAAAACGTAACGATCCTTTCATTATTTTTCGTCATCATTGTAATATCGTTTAGCCACTAAAAACATTAGCGACAACTCGCATCTCTTGGTGTACACCTTTCACACTTTAAACGAAGGTACCACACCAAAAGCCTCAATTACACGACGTGTTTAAACTTTCGATTTAACAAATTTTTCATCGATTCACCCTATATACATACATAGATCCCTCCCTTTCTTTACTCTCGTTATCCGCGATAAAATCGCAGATCCTAGTTTCTTTTGTCTACCTAGCTTACATTTAAATACTTAATAAGCGTGTGTCTGTGTTTTCTGTGTTTTCTTCCTTTCATTTTCGTTTACGAGTAAGATTAATCTGTCACTTGCAATTAGCAATTTTACTTCGTACTTGCACGATTTCGATTAGATACAGTGGAAAAATATAAACAGTAACGCCTCTAGCGAGCTACGCGTAGGCGCTTCCTATTATGTTGCTACGTCATTGAAATAATTCACGATACAAGAATTACAATGGGAAATACAGTTCGTCTAGAGGGGGAGTTAGGGGGGTCGTGATTTTAGAATTGCAAAAATGTACGCCTCTCCGCCAATATTATACATTCTATTGGACTGTAAAGAACCCTTTAACTTGGATTTATTATGACGTCTCGCAAAAAAAAAAAGTCAATGCACATATCGATACATGGAAAGAAAGATTTCTATCAATTAGTTAAATGAGAAATAATTTCATACGTGTTAGTCGTCAACGATATACTTATACGATTTAATTCCAAGTGAATTCGAAGTGAGAGAATATATTTTTGAAAGAGTGACGTATCTTTTTTTTTTTCTTTTTTCGTTTTAACCTTTCTTACAATAACATTTTGTAAGGGTATTGAACACCATAATGTAATTACACTATACATGCACGCCTCTCAATGTCAGAGAATGGTGCGTAATTTTTCTTTCCCCCTTTTGTGCTTTACAAGTCTATCTCGTTATTAATTATGACTAATTGTAAGAACAAGGTACTATTCTCGTACATACATGTATGCATATATGATATATATGCATATATNNNNATATACACAGATGCTATAGAGCGGCAACAATTGAAATTGTCTAAATGACGTGTTACGGCGAAGCGAGACCAACCTTCTTCGTGTCTCTTCTGTCATATTTGCACCATTCTTTAGCAATAAGGAAATAGACCTCGATAAAAACATATTTAATTAAGCGATTCTGTAATCTTTAATCGCTGTAACATTAATTATACTCCATTGCCGATTATGCACGATTAATCGTTCTTACAGACTTATATCCGAATCTCCAGCGATTGCGTTACACTTATTTCTTACGAAGCGAGATCAGTTTCCAGAGGTTCTACAAGAACCTTCTTCTTTCTTTTTGCTTTACAATATGCCAAAATAAGTGTACCGTGTTGAACGCTTTTACAAAAAAACCCATACCTTTTGAGAATGATTAATATTACTTATAATCAGACTGATTATTTCATACATCATATGGTGTCTCACTGCGAAACCTTGTGATATACATATCAGTTATTTAATTCTCAAATAGGGATTATTCTGAACGAGCTAATTGTATCTAAATATGGATCAGAAAAAAGAAAAATGGAATTATATTTTGTTTCTGGTCAATAGAAAACAATAATTTCTTCTTTCTTGTTCTTTCATTATTTTTTTTTTTCACGGAGACGTTACGAAGATCTAAGCCTTGATTACAATCAGTAGCATTAGTAGGCAATGCGAGTCATTACAGAGTCAATATAGTTTTTCCAGAGTTTCGTTGCTTCCTTATCTTTAAAAATGGTAACAAACGATGTTTCGAGCAGACAGAAAAAACGTACAATAAATAAACTATACGAGGAAATAACTTAATGGAAGATTACATTGAGCAATATATTAAAATATTGTTGGGGCAGTGTCGAATGATACACTTAAGGAGGGATTGATGGGAAGCTAGTATCATAAAGACGTGTTTACTCGCAATCGAGCAATTTCAATTAGGGAATTGTCAACGCAGTGCAAAATGAAATGCGTCAGGTTTCTTAAGTTTATCGCATGTGTGTACGGTAATAATGTGATAGGGAGGAAAGACCATGCTTTCTCATAATTAGCTGATATAAGGTTCCAAAATGGAAGCAGTTAAACCATCAGCATCAGCTATTAAGTCGCGACCTTTCCATCTGTCCCATACGACGATTAATTCAATTTCATATTTAATTATCCCTAGGACTTAGCTTAAATCAACAAGGGATGACTTAGAGGTGAAATATGGTTAATGATTTCAATTAGTTAGCCGCAATCCACCCATTGGATACCAAGTAATGCAGGATCTTACTCTCTGGTTCAGACTGTGGCACTACACCTGATCTTCTGTTCCCATTTAAGTATTCCTGTGAAAATAATATTCCTAATATATCGTTGATCGTCAGATATACTTTATTATATTAAATATGGAGGATGTTCTGTCATTTAATATATGATTACCTGCAGCAGCAGAGTCTTCTGCGTCAAATACTGTGTTGGTTTGAGGTCGAGCTGAAGACATAAGGACTTTTCTTGTTTGGTGAGCAGATGAGCAGCAGCTTCCATCTCTATGTCTCTCTCCTCTGGTTCTCCTAATCCTATCGAGGAGGATCTTAAGGTTGTGGCAACTGGATTGTTGGAGTTGGTAGTGTTTTGATGTGAAGTATTCGGATTGCTATCCAGCTCCGCCCACGGATTGGCTGGAGTCGTCGTCCGATTGTGACTGATTTGACTGACTGTTGAACTGCTGCTGCCCGAGTCTCCCCTTACACTGGACTTTCGCTCGGTGAAAGAGTAACTTTTTTCTTCGTCTCTGTAATCCAAAGATTACAACATCGAAACATTTCTACGCTGTTGCTACCCCTACGACGATAGGTAACTTCCAATCTTGTATCGCTCTCTGGTATGTAGCGGCTTGGTGTAATAAACTCTTTACAATATTTGTTTGTCCTACTTAAAGCTAGTGCGTGTAAAAACTTTCAGTCCCCTAACGACTGACAGTTCTTAGACTTCGGCGGTATAATCGGTCGATATATTTTAAGGTATAGGTCTCGTGCAGCAGAAGAATATATAACGCTTCGTTATATTTTGTGTCAACCATTCCCTTAAATATCACTGATATAACACGTTGGCAGTGCGCAGTAGGTATTGCTCCCCGGTCTAATGAAAGAGAAGAAAAGAACAATGATTATGGCTATCTCTGGAAGTAACCAAAAAGAAAGGTTAATATAATGCTCGAACATGTGTCTGGGAACAAATAAAAATGTTACGTGTAAGACTAGTATTGTTATAAAGTTTAGAAGTAATTAGAAAATTATAAATTACTGCTCGCTGATGTTTCGAAGAAAGAAAGGTTGAAGGATGCACAAGTAATTACAAAGAGACTAACTTTTTCACACGCACAATGCTAAAGGAATGTAATGTTAATATTTTATTTAATTGGGAGGAAGCATTAGAAATTGAAACGTACCTTTTTTTTGAGGTTGGGCGATGTATTGGTGTGGATGACCCACTGCTGCCCTAAGTGAAATGCAAACTGATACAATCTGTTCACAAATGCCTGGCAACACGCACCACAAATAATCGAATTAGTGAAGAGTAAGCAGAAGCTAGTTGTATTCAGTATAAATTAAGAACTGATTGAATTTGGTTATTGACGTTGATCAATACTATTGGAAATGTTATTGAGACAATGTCAAGTATCGAACAATTAATGTTCAATACTTGTCGTTCAAAAGTGGTAGTTGCATAATTTTAAATGTACATATATCAGCTTATCAGCCAAATTAAAAAAAAAGTTCAATGGATCCTGAAGTATAAAGTGGTGTCATAGTGATTTGTAATATATTTGTTGCCCGAATCAAATAGAATATCAAATAGTATCTTGTCATAGTTTTAACACAGAACGTTTAAGTACAGGGTGCCAGTGTTAAGTGAACAATTGAATGTAGAAATTTATATAGTGCAATTTCTGTCTTATGCGTTCCAATTATTACTAACAATGATAGACACATAAGCTATCATGTAATACTTGTTGCATAGTCTTTTCACTATATTTTCATCTTTTCGCTATCAAAGCCCATTGAATATATCTAAAAGACTTGACAATTTCATCGAATTCCTAAAATGTGCATTTGAGACTTGCAAGAAGTATATTTTCGCAGGATAAAGTACGATGGAGTATGCAGCGTTATATACATTGAATTTCTGAAGAAATTGCACTTATAAATATCATATGCTTGAATAATACAACACATAATGAACGATGGGCCTAAAATTTGAATAGCGCTATTGTTCTTCAAAGAGACATCAGATAATATAATTGTAGACCCAACGATGTAAATCTTCCACTTTAGGGACACTCGCATACTTTAGAGAATTTAATGTTAAAAAAAAGTGATATATAATCACTCTATCACCAATTATGATTTTATAATTTAATGTGCATAATGGAGGCAGTGTTCCCACGAGCTTCAGATCATGTAAAGGAAAACAAAAATACTTACAGATTTCTTTTCCGTCCAATGATCCGCAGCATCGGTGGAGCCCTGGGTTTGCGCGATTACTTGCTCGAAATGGGCACATTCCTCGTGTCTGGTAATGCCATTGTCCCGGTATCGGTAGAGCTCCGATAATCGTAATCGAAGTTCTCGTTCCCTTTCGAGATTAGTTAGGAACTGTTCATATTCCTGTGCCGTATAAAACTGAGCAAATACACGCATCCTTTCCCTGAATTCCCTGAATTTATAAGGGAGAAACTGTTTAAATTTTGTCGAGTAATAGCTAACACAGAACTGAATTGAGATATTCGATTCACATACTTTTCTTCTTTTGTATGTTTTTTCTTGACTACCCTATCTTTTCTAGAAGGTGCAAAAAATGACGACACAAGCTGATAATCTCGTACGACACGTTTTCTTCTTGCTCTCTCTCGTAAATTATTGGTATACATATCAACTTGTGCAAGTTTTAAGGCGATATCAAGATCATCATCCTCAGCTGGGTTTAAGAACAGGGAGGATACAAGAGATTCAGCTTCATGATTGTAGTCCTGGAAAAAAGTATTAGGTAATTGTGTGTTTTATCAAATTCTCAATGAGAAAATCCAGATATCTGCAACATAATTAACATACTCTCTCAAAATCATCTCGCTGTGGCATGTAACCCAATTGAGCTGCTTCTTCTGGTGTAATATCCAGTGGTGGCAATCGAGACGTTAAGTCAGGGGATAACGGCCCATAATCTGAGCTAGTCTGATCAGTGAGATTTGGTTTATAGCTTTCAGTGGGAGGCCACGTATGTTTACCAATATTTCCATCAAGATACCTTGCAATATATTCTTCTTTAGCCTCTGTAAATAAATTTTATAAATATTAATTGACACTTGTACCAACTGAATTGTTTAATGCATGAAAACAAATTGTAAGTACCCTCAGGAGTCCGTGTCTCAATGTGTTTACTAATATCCTCCCAGTTGCCAAACCCAAATTGTTCAATAGCATCAAGGAGCCTGAGATGTTCTCTAGCTGTCCAATTACCTCTACCATTGAAGATACTAATTGTACCAGAGTCCTATTGTCAAAATTAATCAAAAATATTACTAGCTCATCGACATCAAGTTATATAAATTTTCCAATCGTTCGATACTCACCATGAATTGATAAGAGTGGTCATTTTTATGTTGTCCAATTTCAGCACCGGCTGAGAAGCACTATAAGAAAAATAAAAGAAACGATTGTCTCAGCAAATTTTAAAAAACATTAAACTAATAATACATAACTGTCTATATTATATAAAACATTTTAATCTCCTCCTAATTAACCACCTTGTATTTAAAATCATAATATTAATAAAACTTCTATGATTGATCACATCTCCATGACAATTGTCTATGAGCAAATACAGAGCATGTAGGGAAAAACCAGAATTCATTTCATCACTTTGATACATCCCAACTAGGCTAAGACGAAACACGGGAACCACTTATGTACGTATTAGAGTAAAAGATGAGGACAGAGCAATGCAAGAGACATGAAGTTGCTCACCACGCAAAATCTCTGTAATACATAAAGAGGAAGTGGGAGGTAACCACGTGACCTAGGCACAGGCAGGGATGCGAGCAGGAAGCAGACGGAATGCTGGGCATTTTGCAGCCAGAAAGGAAGCTGCGTGGCTGGTATGGTGGGAATGAAAGAGACAAACGGAGACGTCGGGCGTTCACTCGACTCACCTGCAGGCACAGATCGAACTCCGTGCATTCTACGCATTTCACGCGTAAACCCGTAATGTCTTCTTGGCAATAGGTGCAATTATACTTGCCGTATAAGTCTGAAAAAATATATTGAACGGTCAGTGACCGCCGTACGATGTTCCTTGGCAAAAACTAATTAAGAAATTATTGCCTTCTATGCTAGACATAAATACGTACCCGCCATTATTGTTCTGCAGCGTTCCTTCCAGAACGATCGGAGTGACGTCACCTCATGCCAAAGTCGACCAAGCCCACGAATTACGTAGCGGAATAGCACAAGTTTGACCTCATTTTCTTCGGGGAATTACGCGAGGAGACAAAAAAATAATAATGCGAACACTGAGACAGACGGTTTACCTTGTATACGTAAACTCGTGACGATTCGGGATTGAAAAAATGTTGTTTACGACTGTAGCGTCGCGACGCGAGTACGCATGCGCCTTTTCGCTAGTCGACGGAGGTAAACTACTCGTCAGTGTCGACAACATTATGAAACTTACGCGCCATATTATTTCTACGGTATTTTTCATGCCAAGAGATTAGTAATACTTGAATCTGTTTAATCTTCTTTCAATTCTTATTATCGTTTCAGCAGTTTAATTGTAATTGTTATTAACCGAAAGCAAAGCAGCTACTTTAAGAAATATTCTAACTTGAACACCTTCAGTTAAGTCAATAAATACGGTTCAATTAATTGTCATAATGATATTGCTGATATGCGATTGTTAAACAAAAGAATTAATCCTTTATAAATAATATTGATATGACTATCAACAACTGGCATTCAATTCTGTAACTACTTCAAATTGTAATACATCTCTTTTTATAATGTATTCTTATCATCGAGAGATTTTACTGCGAAAAATATTGATGCTATCAAATATTTTAAAAGTACAGAACATGCTATTTTGTACTTTTTTATAATACTAATTGCCATGTTTATAAGTTTTACTTAATGAAATTGTAACTCAATTTACAGATGCAGCCATACAATTCACGATGCGTACCCATCATATCAAAAAGAGTTATGTCTACAGATTGGTCAAATTATTCGCCAAAATTCAAGGCCTTTAAAGCTAAGCAGGCGGCGATGCAGGTACATCAAATTATTTTTTTGCCGTTAATAGAAATTATAATATCGATCAGCCAATGCAAAAGAAAATGTTATTAATCGTTACAGTGTGACGATGGATATCCTGTTTATCTGAAAGGAGGTACGTTCGACAAATTTCTACTGAATGTAACGGTGGCACTCACGATATATGGCCTCGGTAGTACATTTCGGTTCTTCTACGGTATGATAACCAGTTAAAATAAATTCCATTATTTACAATTAAATATAACAAATGTTATATGGAGTATTTGTGTAGTCACCTATCTGAGCGTTGGATCAATAAAATTGATAATCTTTGAGGCTGCACAATTGTGCTTAAACGCTATGAAATTAATGGACGAATGTGAAAACCATAAATGTCTTTACTTCTTGTAAAACAATGATACATAATATTTCGTATATATCTTACGCAATACAATATACAGGATTCAGGAAGATAATTTTTTAAGGCACTTTTAAGTTAGCCTGGCAAGTACCAACATTGAATAAAGGACTGTTTTTTAGTGTATTTTTCTTCAGATAGGAATTATATGCTGAATAATATTTTAAGTTATGTGATTATGGGAAATACAAAGATTTCTGTCGGAATGGAAATTAGTATCAAGAACTTGTTAGTTCAATCCAATAATGAAATGCATATAAAAAGCTCTAATGAAAATAAGTATTGGCCATCTTTGGTATTTGAATTTTAGAGTTGTGATGTAACATGATGTAAAATAACAATGCTAAATTAAAGTGATTCATATAATTAAACGCATATATGTTTAGAAATGCAATGTCCGATAAGCGTAATATCATGTACTCCTCTTGTGAAAAAAAAAGAAAGAAAAAATAATGCCTATCACCTTCCATGTTGGTACCGAACAAGCAACAAGCAAGAGATACAATTTTGTTGGTATCACAGAGAGAAACATATTTACAACGTAACTATTATATAATATGTTGACGTGTTTGATTTAGAAAACAGTCCATTACTGCTAAAAACACTCAAACATTCACACTACCTTTGCCACTTCCTTGCGACTTTTCAAAATTTTCATTAGAAACTCTATCCCCTACTACAACATCATTTATAATATCACTACTAAACTCTTGAGAATTTTGAAATTCATTTTCAATGGACGAAACAGGAATTTCACCAGGATCAACTTTCCTGGATGATTCTACTATATTTACTGTTAAACTATCTGGTACAATCGTATCATGAAGAGGTTTTGATTTAATTTTTTCTACTTTCAAAGACTTTTTTCCTTTAACACTATCTTGCTTCAACTTTGTCTTTTTTGGCAACTGCGATACAACTTTAACATTTTCTGATAGCAATACATCTTTATTATCAATTTTTTCGTTACTTTCTACAGTTAATTTAGTGGCTTTTAATTTTCGTTTTTGAACCAAATCTTTCAGCGCTTCACTAAAAAGCATTAAAGTCTCCGATATGGGTCTATTCATGTAATCAGCAGATATCTTGTCAAATTGATCATCCTCTTCGGATGTCAATTCATTTTTCAATTCCTTAAATTGATCTATAATCTCTTTGAGATTTTCTTTGGCATCTTTCAAGATATTTGGATCTTGAGTCTCTACAATAAATCTATCCATTTCGTTTATATTCTCCTCCAAAGAGACCGCTCCTACTTCTTCAATTTCTGCGGAGTAATCGCTAAATTCGTCATCCGACCACCTCCTCAAATTTTCAGGATCTTCTGAAGCTAAATCTCTTTCAAACTCCTTAAATTGATTAATAATATTTCTTATGCTATCTTTAACGTGTAACACTCTTTGTTTACTACCCTTATATCTCTCCGTTAGAGAATCTTTAGAATCTTTGCTAAGTCCTGCTTTTGTTGGTTTCGATACATCAACTTTTTCTGTTGTAACTTTCTTTTTTAACTTCACGTCATATTTGCCAACTATTAAATTATCTTCAGTGTCATTCATTAAATTCTTTTTTGACTTGACTTCCTCCATTTTTTCTTGAATCAATTTCTTTACTGCCTCTTTAACACTCACAGTTTCTTGCTTATCTACTTGATGATCGATCACTGCTTGTGTACTATGAACTCTTGTCGTGTCTTCCAAATTTGATTCTATGTCTTGAGTTTTTTCGATTTTCAACTCTTTAGATCTTTCATCGTTGTCGTTCTCTTCTATTTCAATAGAATTTATTTGCTCCTTACTTAATTCCAGTGACGCTTCTGGAACGATACTAAAATCTTTATCATTTATAGATATATTTGAAGACTCATCAATATTCATCTCAATGGATAAATTATCTATATCTTTTTCTCTATCAATTTCAATCACCGTATCAGGTATGGACTCAATTTCTGATATATCTTCCTGTGCACTGTCTAATGGCTTACCAAACGCCTCTAAAGATTCTACAATATCGTCAAATATCGGTTCCATATACTCCAAACTTTCGTCCACCGTTATATTATTGTTTAAATTTTCGTTGATATCAATCTGAACTGGTTCATCCAAATCCCTTTTGGCTTTGGCCTTTTTGGCATCATATTCAATATTCGGTTTTCTCTTCATAATAAATATGGTTGGCTTTGTTTTTATTCGAATGGGCGGTATCATATTATAATTTAATGCAATATGAGAGAAACCATCAACAGAATCCAAAATATCATGAGTCTTGAGATATGGTTTTATGTTTGGCGAGTATTTGCTCTTTGCCTCCATCAGTAAATGTGTAAATTGCAACATTTCTGGATCATCGATAGTTAAATTCTCTTGCTTGGAGTAGCTGAAAAGTAATTCATTCATCAAAGAACAGCGCACAAGATTGTACATTAGCTATATATCAAATAATTACCATTCATCGATGACCCAAAATATCTGGCCTAGCTAGAATTTTATTCTGTCAAATAAATAAGTGACTTACGTCCAAGATCGGTTGGTTTGTGTAAATCTGGACACTCCCGTTTGCGCTGTTAGCACATCAATGTGGACATAGACGGGCTGGGGAGAATCTTTTTCGAGTCTATGTAGTCTGGTAATGGCTAGGCCACCAGGATAGTTTGAGCCGGCCACGCAGAGAAGAAACATGGAAAATATCGCATTTAAAGCGAGATGTCCTAGAACAGCTAAAGCCAAGAAACTGTTCCATGATGTCTTCGCCCTATTTTCCCATCTGATTTTGTACAATAATACAAAGTGAGGTCAATATATTCTACAACGACCATAAACGTGCATGATACAGAAGATACTTACATTCTGTGACAAGCAGCAGCTGCACTAACATTTAACAATGGGAAAACGTATATGATAAATCTCAGTTCCTTGTGTGGTAGAAATGAGAAGAAGAGAACAAATAAGATACCGGGAACTGTAAGTGCGCGCACTCTGGCATCCCAAAATAATCCCAACGGTATCAAGAAGTAAGAAAGTGCTAGTCCACGTGGCAAAGCAGAATAGAAATACCAGAGGAATGGTGACGTCTGTTTTTTTTTGTATATGTAAGGTAGCGTACACATAATATTATGTAAATAAAATATATTTAAGTATCTTATGGTATCTTTCCATATGTAAAGGATACGCCCCATTGACTGCTTTTGTTGAGAAATGTATTAAAGTAGAACACTTCACCTTCTGGCCATAATAAGCGTCCCCAAAATATGGAATCTACCGTAATGGTCAGTGCTAGGAAAAATATACCAGCTGGTACCGCAATTTTAAGTAGTCTAGAAATTATTATTACTTCTAAATATTATACTTGTAATCAGAAAATATAATGCCTACTTGGAAAATTGTTACTTGTGTTAGATCTTGTGATAGATTTTTTATATATCAAGTTATCTACACAGGATACTTTTCCAAAAAGGCATGCATTTGTTCATGACAAATATTTTTTTTCATAAAACAATCAATTACTTATCTCCGCAATATTGTTTAAAGGATAGAAAATTCTGAATAAAATTTGTAAATACCTCTGTACCGTTAGTTTCATATTTGCTATGTCATATAATAGAAATAGACCCAAAAGCATCGCTAGTTCGGCTCTGAATATAATTATGGCAGCAGCAGATGACCAAATGAAAATAACATGGCTTCGCCTTAACCATCCAAATAAGGCCAAGAGCACTAAAAATAAAAAAATAATTTTCTGATATTTCCGTCACTTGGAAAGTATCTCCAATAATAAGATTCTAGATGCCATAGTGTTGTAATTACCTAATGGCATAGCCATAATATTTGGTAAAGGCCTGCTAAGATAATACATAAAATGGTATTGTGTTACAGTAATAGCCACAAACCATTTTGTAAATTGGAGTCCAAATATTGATTGCAAAGCTATTCTATACATCCTGAACGTTGTTATCACCAATAAACCCAAAATTGCTCTTACTGAAAAATTGAAATAAAAATTTTGTTATTAAAAAAAAATACATTTAAAAATATAATTATCATTACCATTCATTAAATATGTGTATGCAGATATTTCACTCACCCACATATTGAGCACAAAATTTACTAAAGTTGAAGTGGTCAATAATTGCAACTATGGGCGATGCAATGCCTGATATTAAAATTGGTCCCAAAAAGGTTCGTGGCACGACTCCAGGAAACTCATGATGATCATACTATTTTAAGAAAACAAACAAATATTTTCATATTAACCCGGTACCATGTATAAATAGGAAATGTATAAAATATTAACAAACGTTATTCACAATAATAAATTAAACACTCTCTAATTCAAGGAATGTAAAATGTGAGAGTTCAAATCTTATAGTCACATATAATATAAAGTCAAGAGACTTGTACATAATTTACTGTGCCAAAGTCAATTATCATACCAGTAGTCTTTTACTCTATTCTGAGACACACTGCATTCTCGCAGCATATTTAACATAACGCAACTATATCTTTGTAAATCATGTAATAAAGAAAAATACATGTATTCCAAAAGTGAATATTAGTCAAAATATTAAAAATAATAACTATATCAAAACATGCAAAAGACGAACAACCTTGTATTGCATTTTACAAGAACGTAAGGTGAATGCTATATTAAACTAGTTTATTTGAAAAAGCAATTACACGCTCAAGCATAGAAATGTATGAATAATTAAATCGACATGGCATATACTATATTGCTTGATCTCAAGTTTATAAATACACTTCAATCTAAATTTACGAATATGCTTTTGCGTAACAATGTATTTGCTTGGGTGTCGGCAACCTGTCAACTGAGACAAATGATATACGACGAACTTGTATGCGACAAAATAATATAAAATTATGCTAAACATATTATACAATCAAATAAAAAAATGACTCTTACCTGCGTAAGGTTAAAGCCGTGGTATAAGATGTCGTGCATTGCCTGCAAATTGAAGCTTTCTTCGACTTTCGTGAACGGACAGTACAGAAGATGTACTGCCGCCACTAATATGATTAACTGATCCATTATATCACGCTACATTTAACTGATTTATTTTTTACCGAAAACGCGTACTCGCAATTAGATTCATAACGTATGGATAGAGAGAAGGAATAACAGGAAAAATACAGATCTTCGACTGCAACGACAGCGGCTCGTCGTCTGCTTCAACAAATGTGGATCCTCTTGCCAACGTGGAACAACCAGAGATCCCTAGATGTGTAGAAAGTCATCCCTGAACAGGGGTTAGCCATAATAATAGATTTAGAATCGCGCCGAACTTCTAATTTTGCCTAAACAACTTGAGTTTAACACTCTAATACAAGCTTCAATAAACCTACACTTTTCGTGTATACAATATGGAAGTGGCAAATAAACATACATGTCACATGCATTTTATTCAATTATATTTATCTCTAATAAGTTATAGTATACAATTGCAAAATATTTTCGACAAAGCCATATTTCTTGTGCGTTAAAAGCTACGCGTATATCAAGAAATAATATACGTTTACATGTCGCCGCATAATATAATTGAATAACATTTCTTCTTTTGCATGGTGGGTTTCCAGGGTGATTAACAATATTAACCGAGCAATATAATTGCATGGCAATCGCCATTTCTACGGCGCCTATTGTTTCTTCGGGCATGTATATCTACACATATGTATTTATATGTATACGCGAAAGCTGCTATTCTTGCAAAAACGATTCACAATCGATGAACGCTGGAATAGAATTTCACTGTTAATCTTCGATATCGTACGTATATTACGTTTCATGTAGAATATCTTTGTGATATTTAATAACAAGTATATATATATATATATAGTCTCCTAAATAAATAATGCGTCCGCGATTTCGTAAGACACTTGCGGTTTTTTTTCTCGTTGTACAATATGCGACAAATGAAAATCCACAATCTATTAAAAAATGCTGTTTGAATCTTCCTGGATTCCAAAATTCATCGGCGGTAATCAGCAATGTATCAGCGACAAGGTTCAAAGTGCTTTCACATTGCTTTTATTGGGAAACCAGAATTTCGTACTCGTCGAATCCAATTTCAGCGCCGCCATATGGAACGTAGAGCACCTTGTGGGAAGGTTGTACCTTTCCAACAGTAACAACACCATCCTCGTGCGTAATATGTCCAATGAATAGAGGTTCACCGTCTTCGGTTTCGCCACCAGGAACAGCATTTGGTGGAATATTTCCTCCAGAGGTTGGTATCCACGCTACGTTTCCTCCGCAGAGAACCTGTACAGAGCCAAGAACAGGCGTATTTAGTATTCAACGTCGTTCTAAATATTTTATAGAAAAATTTCGATTTCAATATTATAAACAAGTCTTTTTACTTGGTAGTCAGATTTTCCATGCTCGGCACCGCCCCATGGTATGTAGCATACAGCATGACCTGGTTTGACCTTGCCAGGTATAAGAGCACCCTCGTGATAGGCACGACCAACGTACAACGGCTCGTCGTCCTGTCCTCCTACAATAGCTCCAGGAGGTACCATACCGCCGGAAGCGTCTACCCAGCATGCAGTTCCGGCTTGTAATCCTGGCGGAGGTACTGGTGCGGAAGGTCCTTGGGATTTGTCGAGAGAGATGAAAAAAATGATTTATTTTTATATTTACATTTACACACAATTCAAAAGATTCATTTAGCGTGCAGTGAGTGGAACAGCACATAACACTTCAAAAGTCAGATCAGCTTTCATAAAGGACCCCATTTTGTTAATGCAATTTATTGATGACAAATGTAAATATGTTATTTTGCATTAGAAATTATTCTTGTTTAAACATATGTGGGAGAATTATTTTTTTTCATCACTCAAATTGATTGCCAATCAATAGATGAAGAATATCCACAAAAATTATACTAGTAGTGGCACGATGAATGAGAGATCTAGGATCCTTTAGGCCACCACGCGAGGGTTGGAGGATTATTAATTTTGGAACTAAGACAAGAGAAATATCTTGATTATTTCTGCTGAATGAAGCAGACCTTCCGAATTATTATTAGTTTTATTAGTGAGTCACTGTTCATGATTTGTTTATTCTCCCTAACTCAAGCAAGTAGGTATTTTTATCTTACACTGTATACACTTTGAACATTCTTGTGAAGATTACTAAGATAAAAAAAAGTTAGTCGACAAGTGCACGCTTATAATACATGAATGTCGTCTAACGCAATTCACTGACACATGCAGCAAGTCAATAAGTTATACATTCCTTATTAATGTAGCAACAGAATAGACATCACAGAGTGAGAAACTATATATAGATGTAGTATAGGCCGCAAGCCCTGTCAAACACCAAAGTTAACACAAAATATGAAACCTATATAATTTCTACATTGTAAAAAGCACGCGAATTTTAAATATTTTCCATCCCGTCAACAACACGAAAAAAAAATATTAATTATTCAGGATCGAAATAGATAATTAAATATTTTCAATGACATTGATAATACTTGTAACGATTCACATAAAGCAAAGCTGATTATCAGATCGGATTGCAGAAATACTAGAAAATTACGTTTACTGGGAGTTGCTGCGTTTGAGCCACCATGAGCTGCATGAGGTTCGAATCGAAGATTCCAATTGCCCGTAGAACCCCAACCAGTACGTACACCGACATAGCTCACGCCTATAGGATTGGGATCGTGCCAGTCCAGAAGCACTGGACCATTCTGATTTCCGGTCTTGACCACAATATGGCCGTCGAGCCAAGAGATAGAGAATTTCTTGTATTCATTGGGATTCAGAATGCCCTTTGTATCTACGCGCACCTGACCCAAAATTAATCCTATTGTAAAATATCGATACTCTGTATGATCTCTCTTTCGAAATTAAAAAATAAAATACTCGTGAACCTTGTCGGGCTGCGTGCGATTGTATCTGATGACAGACGCTGAATTTTCCCATCCGCCGATCATAATTTCATACATTGGACTTGTCTCGCCTTTGGCGTTTGTCAGGGCGATATGAGCATTGCTCTTGGCCTTCACGTCAATTGATACTGCTCCACTTCTTACAGGATGAAACTTATAGGACAGCTCATCGGGGGTTTTCAGTGTTTTACGACCTTCAATGATGGTCAAGTTACAACTATTGATAATACAGTATTAAAGTGATATATCAATTAATAATCAAAATCTCTGTTTTGTCAATTTTTCGTATTTCTTTTTTTTTAGTTCGTATTTTGCATCTGTAATCGAGTGTTGGGTTTTAACGTGCACGGATATAAAAACTATACATTCTGCAGGTAAAAAGCGAAACGTTCAAAGGTGCTAAAAATTGTTAAATATTATATTTTACATACGTTCACCGTAACCGCCTACACACCTGGCTGTAGCGATCACGAGTTAACCGTGCCGAGAAATGTCAAAATTTGTCATAAAAATTATATTCAAAACTAAAAACACTATAAACTATATTGTAAGCGTATTTTATGACATTCCTTACACCTGAGTATGCCATTCTAATGTAATAGTCTCATCGCACCTAATGTACGTTCTTCTAGCAATTATGTATAGCGTATACTCAAAATGATTATTTGCAAACAATTTCCACACATTAAGCTATGATAATACATATATGGTACTAACCTTCAATGAGCCATTCGCCGGTAGCGCCCCAACCAGTGCAGACACCAAAGTAACCAATTCCAAATGGTTCCGGATCTTGGTAACTCAAAAACGGATTGCCCTCGCCTTCCTTACCCACGGTGATGTTACCACCGTTCCATCTTTAATAATCAATTAATAATTACTTAATATCGAAATTGTGCTTACTTGTAATTTTGCAATAAATCAAATTATCATAGACACATACCTGATCCAAAAACCACGGAATTCATCAGCAGTTAATATACCAGGTGTTTCAACTTCAGCAACTTCCGGTTTGGATCTATTCTTACGTATTACAGATTTGCTGTTACCCCAACCGCCAATGAAGACCTGATAAAATTTTAATTATAGGTAATACCGACCTTTTGATTTTTAAATCACAATCTGAATAAATATAAAATCATAAATACCTCATACATAGGATCTCCCTCAGCTGGACCAGTAGTAAGAGCAACGTGAGCATCATTAGGTGCCTTCACGCGAAATTGAATTTGTCCACTGGTGACGGGATAGAAATGATACTCCAATTTATCTTCCGTAGAAAGTGCTAAAAAGTCAAAGCAAAATGAAAACAATTACTCAATCGGTAAAGAAGTTTTCAGCATTTACCCTAAATGAATTTACCGAGCATCAGAGCAGTGCAAAGATTTTTTTCAATTCAATTAAATGTGCTAAGTACAAATTTTTACTGAGAGACAGACTCTCAATGTTTTATGTCTATTCGACGAGTACACAGCGCCACGATGTCTGGATCCGACAATAGATTTCCGACGGATGAAAATAATCAGGAAAGTAGGACAATGGAGGCATCCCAAGGATCAATAGTAAACTTTAAACTATTAAAATTCAAAATGACAATCGTGAAACATAATTGCAGTATCACTGGGAAACAATAAAACTACTTAACGTCTTTCGTACTGAGAAACCATTTTATAAATTTTGATTTCAAATTAAATGCCTGCAAAGCTCGCAACGACGCAATAACACAGTGTTAATTAAGAACTGGAAAAAAATTTTAATTCAAGGAATCAAACTTCACATCTTTGTCGACTAATACTTAAGAGTCCTACACAATACTTCTTTCTCCAAAAATCAATTAACATAACGGAAGACATTATTAACGCAACTAGATGGCTGAAACATTAATGTTTTGGTAGGTTATACGCAAATCATGTCCTGCTATTGCTGAATTGCAAAAACACCCGTCGCTTCAGACGTAAACAAATCCTTGCATAAGATTTGCATATGTAACCGATCCGAATGTATAAAATGTTTTTTTTTTTTTTTTTCGAATTCTAACCTTTCGACAACATTTCGAAATCATATAATATATTACACGGTCTACCAGAGATAATGATAAAGGTCACGGTCACCTTGAATCTCATCATGAATTGCTCAGACAAAATTTATAGCAATGAGTTTCTTAACGATTAATAAATTCAATTCATGATTATTGACATTCTCAAGGACTATTCTGTTTCAGCATTACTCTCACGTAGCAATGCAGCGCCAGCAACATTCCCGATAAGTCTACAAATTCTTACCCGACGCGCATTCCTTGTCATGCGGCAAAAAGATAGCGAGAGAGCCTAACGCGCCGGATCTTCCTTTAAACAAAATACCGAAGTTACGGTTGCACGAAGGATTTTCTTGGTTTATCTTAATTTGCGAAAGTAACCAACCGGAAGATTACATTACCATCGTGCGGTAAAGAGAGATAGGAAAATTTCGACATAGGTAAATCATATTGATGATTGGTATATATGTATATGTATATATGTACCGTCACGATAGAGCAATGTTCTTAATTGATAGCGTAGATCAGTTATTGAGAACACAAGTACCAGTATCGTAGTTTTGACGAAGAAATTTTTTAGCAAAATATCTTTCACCAACACAATCATCTTAAAATCGATATAAAGTCTCTTTCACGTAATGTTTAAATAATTCAGTCTCAATTTCCCTATTTTTAATGCATTTCACTGTATTATTTATTCCATACGTATATAAATGTATATAAAAAAATACACTGCGGCGACTGATAAGAATCTTAAAACTGGATTACCGAAAAAAAAAATGTAAATATATGTGTGTGTATATATATATACACACGAATAACCTGAGCGTCTTAAAGATTATTTTCTGATCGCGTGCAATACCCTTAAGGCATCGTTCACAAACTGGCGACATCCACGAATTGCTTAAGAATCTTCAGATATATAAATAGTTACCTATGTCATAGAGGCCAAAGTCATAGGTGACATCATATCACTACGTCGTAATCAATATTTAAAATATTCGAAGCGTCTCATTCTGCAGTCATATACAAGACTCGCACGATAGAAGGTTGACTAGTCTAGAAGTGAACGGTTAAATTAAATGACCAATGACGACTTTCTCGTGAGAAACGTCATCATTATGATGTCATATTCGATCTGGTCTTGATGACGATATCAGATTGTTTTTTTTCCTTCTTCGAAAAATATTCCGGACCACATAGAAACATAGCCAACGTGTATGTTCGTCTGCATTATTGATCTCGGAAGACGTAACGTATAAAGTAGCGAAACACTAACAGTTTTTCTATTTCACGAAAGGCATCACAAGACGTAGAAATTACATTGATCCAATTCTTAAAAATAATTAGCCCTTATAATGTAGAGCGCTGTAACGTTTGCAATTAACATTACGTGAAAATTAGTGCTATTCAGCCAATTCTCATTGTGCGACACTCATTCTACTACGTTCTTTAACGGCGACACATTGTAAATGGCTATTTCGAATATCGTAACGAACGCAAGTCTTTAGGGACTATTCCCTGAGCGTTGAATACTTCTAACCTAAAAATCACTAGTTTATTTATAGTCATTTACTCGAATAAGACACTCAAGTCTTGTTAGAGAAATGCTGGTAGCAGTGGCAGGACGACAGAGCGAGTACAATGGTCCATAATATTTATAGTATTGCGATGTGCATTCTTGTTTACAATTAGCTGCACTGGAGTAACGGAATTAACGAGTCAGGACTGCGCAGTGCTATTAGAAACCAACCTTTTTATTTGTCCGTACTGTCACTGAACCCGCATAGCAACGGTGGTCTTTAGCGAACGTCATGGAATTCTGTGTCGAGTATAAAGACAAATGCTAAAGGAGTGTCTGCAATGGTGTCACGATCGTAAATACACCGTCGACAAATCTTTGGATTATCAAGAAAACTTCTGTTAATACAGAAACGACAAAGAAATACGTATGTATATATGTATATTGTCGTTCGATTGAATAACAACCTAGAAAAGCTGTTAGTGCTGGTAGTCAAATTTTAATGTAAAGAAAGGAGGAGATACGCTCTCTTAAACACAAGGCTACAATTGGCTCATTGCTGGAGACCACTCGTGTTGTGTATTCTTATTTCTCTCGAAATTCTCGACTCGTTCAAAAGACCGAAGGCACTGAGGAAACGAAAAGTGTGTATGCGGCGATCATCCTCGAAGTAAGAAGCATAACGAAGCAAGTTGGAACGCGTATTACACAAGAGCAGCGAATCGTAACGTTGGATGACGTGATCCTGACTGGCTACGCCAGCTTTACATTGGGCAAAAGAAGATCCCTATGTACGTATGTAGGTTTAACACAACGATTCAACATTTCCATTGCGACGTAAAGAACCTGTTTGTGATTCATGACACAGTTGACTTTGCGATATTTTCCATTAAAATGAAAATACGAGCTGCGGCATTTTTTTTTTGTATACGTATACCGTTTATAATGTTTGGTAGAACCGGCTTTCAGTAGGGAAAGATACAAACTCGATAAATAGCTAAACCGTTGGTTCCTTGAAAACAAATGCCTGCTAAAGCCAATGTTTAGGCTCCGTTATGTGTTGCGTCAAACTGCGCTTGTCAATTGAAAAACTTTCAACTTATTTGTCAATTTTTCTCAATAGTTTAAACGATTATGCAGGCTTTTCTTTAATACTTCATTTGACGAAGTAATTTACTAAAAACGAATTACGCAGTTACGTGCCGCTATGTAAATACATCTGAGTTTCATCAACGTTGTATTCGTTTGTTGATATTCAACATTCTGTGAAACTTTGCAGAATCTGTTTTTATCTGTGATCGTGGCAGCTTCTACGGTGTTTCTTTGTATGCTTTTTTAGAGGGTCGAAAGAGCCTTGAACGCAATGTATTTGGCTGCATGGCATACCATAATTGTTTCTGCGAAGCTTTACTAAAAATAGATCTACCGCATCTACTGTAATGTTCTAAGCTGGATCACCGCCATTTTGAATGATGCTTAAGAAGAAGTAGGCGATCTTGATCGAGTCAGTATGGATTTAACTAGCTTGTCTCATAACGTAGGCGTAAGTCATTCCATTTGAGTAAGTGTTTCATATGCAATTTACCAATCACATGAATCTATTATACGGAATGTCACAGTCGCCTAATATTTTTTTACTCTTAATGGATTCTCAAATGTCTGCATGTTATGCTCTTCGTTATTTTGCAGTCGCGAAAACACGTTATGAATAGATTATCCAATGTATTACCGGCTTATTATATAAAATGCCGGCCGGCTTGTCAAACCGGCAACCACACCCCGACTATATTTAGATGCTAGTGTTGCGCCATCCACTACCGCATTTCAAGTTATTTTTCTATACGAAATTTAAGATGAGACAGAATGGTCATAGTAATATTTTTTATATAAAAATCTAAGCTGGATCATAGTATCGAGGATAAAAAGTTCAAAGGCTTCTATTTGGTATTCTAGGATGTATTATTGTTTTTCGTCCTTGGCTATTCTTGCATAGTGGGCAGAGTGAATGACAGAATGATGAGTAGAATACTTCAAAATATACCAAATCCTATTTGAAGTTATACTTCTGAGGAACGTTTAAACTTCATTATATGTCGAAATGAAGATAATACTGTGTCTCTTTTTAAAAAATCGTGAATATTATTATTCTGTTATGCAACATGTCAAAATTCTGGATTATCGTCTAATTACAGTTCTCTTGTAATTATAATTTGCAGAATTACTATATAAAAAGTAAAAACTAAGATTGACAGTTAACTTTGCAGCAGAATTGTTTCAAATCATTTAGATTTAATGGCGGGAACATCAAAGTCAAAATTTGAATTTGATCGTTAAAATTTCCAGTTTCATTTAATGATCCGTTGTCACTGATTAATGGTTCATTCTTGAAAGTCAAAAACTTAAAATTTCAATTTATAATTAACAACATAATTTTGCACTTCTTTATAGAAATTATCAGCAGGACTATTCTGTTTCAAATAGTTGTTACTCACAGATAGCCATGTTGTTCAGTTGTGTAGTAGATTTCTTCGCTGATGAAAGAGATTCGAACTCCACGAGATTCAGACTCAAACTGCAGGTTTGTTGGCGAGTCGTGGTGATTTTTCATGATGCCAGTTGTGAACGGGTTGCGCATGCGTACACGTTGAACCGTCACTATACGAATGCCCGCTAGTAAATGCAAGCAATTACCAGTTGTATGACTCAGAATCTAATGACACTGCTATATCACATTCTTAAAATGGATTTGAAAGCACTGAGAAAAGATTTTTTAGTAATTCTTTTGACAATCTGGCACATACGCACATAATAATTGGCGCACATGCTTTGTTAACTTTTCTGAGATCTTTGAACAAACTAACAATTAATATTTTTAATTAGGATATTTTTATTATTTAATTTTATACATATTCATTTGCATACTTAGCACAAATATATAAAACCCTTGCTATGCGGTTAAGAAGATTACTGTTACTGTTAAGCCACGTTAAGATGCATTCCTTTGCCGAGAAACATATGTTAAGAATTTATTAGACTTACTGACACTAAAGATGCAGTGATATTTTATAATATTAACAACAGCTATAATAGCAAATATTATGTCAAATTTACGCATTTTATACATTACGCGTTTTACGATTTCTCCATGACACCACTGTCATTATTAGTTTTGATAATAAATAAAGTTTGAAGTTCACGACCTTTGACTATATCGAGTATATATATATATATCATTAGTACTTATCAAATGTGATACAATGAATAATAATAGCACACTTTAGAATACTATGATTCATGACAGTACGATTCATTTTTCGTTAATTGTAATTAACATGTTATAAGCAACGAACTATAACAATAGGTAACTTATTATAGCAATGACTGTAATCGAAAACATCCGCCACTATGTATTAATTAAAGTTCTTTTGCAACTATTTTATGAACATACATCTGCATTGAATCATTAGACTAATCATTTGTAGGACAGCTGGTGACGTAACCAATGAATTTTTTAATATTGCAAAGTTGGAGTCGCAATGATATGTATTGGGTTTAAAAATATCTTTCAAAAAGACGCCCTAATCTCGATATTAATATTAGGGGACTATTCCCTAATTGAATCACCGTTGCTGTTACCTACATTTCAACCAATTGTATCGACTGATCTCAGCCGGTGACACGTAAGCCAGTCGGCGTTATTGGCTGAAATTTAATAACCGCAACCGTGGTCCAATTACGGGATATATTCTAAAATGATGCGTAGATTATTATAATGACATCCAAAACTTTATCCTCGACGAGATCATCCGTTTGGTGGCGAATATTCGACTGGTTCTTTGTGGATGATAAGATTTATACCCTGATGGCCTTGTTCGATGATGAACTCATTCGGTGACGCCTATGTTGTGACATTATTTGTTTGTTGCTGAAGTGGGATATATTGGAGTTTGTGATGCAAGTAGAATTTTTTTAAATTTTATCAGTATATTCTCAGTGATATCCCTTAATTTTTATGTTTGTATGTGAAAGACATTAATTTTCTGGTCCATCTGACAGTATTTGTTTGATAGTTATTTTTTTTATATTAGGAACCTTTTGAAAGATATAGTGTTTTATAAGTTATAATTACTGTTTTTATCTATATACAATTGTAGAATTATATTTACTTTCGTATTTCAGTAGATATGCTAATATCTTGAAATATTATGTCGGTTGAGGTTATGTAATGAAGATTACTAAAATCAATGTATTTTAGTAATAAGGAAGTTCGAACAGTGCAACTTTATATCTTAATGTTGTATATTATTTTATTCCATATTTTGCTAACATTGTAATTTACTCCAGTGAGAGAATATAAAATTGGTAGTATATTCTACTATATCAACAATGAAAAATATTAATATATCAATAGTATAACATTGTTGCGTAGTAATTGCTTAGAAAGGAAATTCAGGATGATTTTCAATGCCTTTAAAGAAACTAAAATCGCAGATTCTGGCAGATGGTCCTTTGTCAAGGGCATTTAAATCATTCATATCACTTGATTGCAATTCCCAGTCAAATATATCAATGTTCTCTTTAATCCTTTGGGGATTTGTGCTTTTTGGTACAGCAGCTATTCCTTTTTGGATTATATATCTCAAAAGCACCTGGCCTGGACTTTTCCCAATCTTTTGAGCTATTTTCACCACTGTTGGATTTTTTAATAAGTCAGGCATTGTATCTGTTTTTCCTAATAATTTAACTAATCCACGAGAGCCCAGGGGTGAATATGCTGTTACAGTAATGCCTTTACTCTTGCAAAATTCCACCTGTTACAAAAAGTTGGATATTACTTTTATATATAACATTGTTTGCAGTATCATCATGCTAAGGACTCACCAATTCCTTCTGTTGAAAATAGACATGCAATTCAATTTGTAAATTGGAGACAGGTAATTTAGCCGAAGCTAAAATTTTATTTATTTGCTGTATATTAAAATTGGAGAGTCCTATTGCCTTGGTTCTCTTGTCGGCAACTTGTTTTTCCATTTCTGCCCACACTTTGATATGATCGGTACTAGTATCAAATCTGATTTCCCCCTTTTCATTAACAGGATGTAATTCTTTGCCAACTTCTTCTAAAGAAAATGGAGTGTGCACTAAATACAAATCTAAATAATCCAGCTGCAAATCCTTCAAAGATTTCTTGAGCCATTTTTCCACTCCAACTGGACGATTACCGACAGGTGGAAGCTTCAGTTAATAAAAATTCAATTAGTTATCATATCACAGTTTCTATTGATAAATATACCTAATTCATTTTAGTGATGAATCGAATGATTTTACTTACTTTAGAAACAATAAAAAGTTCCTCACGCTTGACCTTGCCAGCATCCAACCACTTTTTTAGTACCTTACCAATAATTGGTTCATTCTCATAGGCAGCAGCAGCATCTATATGTCTATATCCTGCTTCCAAGGCTGCATCGAGCGCAGCTTCTAGTTCTGCATCAGTTGCCTATAAAATTTGCAAAATGGAAATTCTCTGCATATTATACATTTTAATTATACATGATACATCTAAAAAACTATGAATATACGAATACTAGGTTTGTTCAAGTTATCTATACTTTCTACACTTTTTGAAAAGTATAGGTAATAAAAACGTAAAAAGTTCTATAGTCGAACCCGGCAACATCAGTTCCACTACGAGAAGACTTATTTACATTTAGATTCGTAAGAAGATGGCCTCTCGAAAGTAGAGCTCATTTCGCCACCCGACTATATCATTAGCTATGTTTTCATTGGTATTAAGTTGAGATATGAAATAAACGTGTGTTGTATTTCTACAAATTACTAAACTTTATATATTCCAACTTTCGTTCGACTCCCGGGTTAATATAGGTCATTGGAGCCTCTGAATTCGAGTAGGTATACGGAAATCTTTGACAATAATTTCTATAGACTGTTCTTAGAATTTTATAAATTAGATTTTACTTACTTGCCATGTCCCAAAACCTAAAGCCGGTAAATGTTGGCCAGTTGGTAACGTCAGGAATAGTTTTGAAGCCATCATTAGAACTGTCCTCTACGAAGTGAACGCGTATAATGTGTTGCTAGCGATGGAGCAAGATTTTACTGTGCCCCACTATCGTTACGATATACAGTTATAAGTACTTTCCCTTCATCTCTTTATCACTGTCCTCGATGTAGCTACTCATTCGACAAGGATTTCTGCTGGTTTTTGCTGTTATCTGTAGGTAATATATGTCATACCTGCAAAAACGTATAATATTTGTATACTATGCATACATATATGTAACATAGATCATTCACGCCCGTTTTCGTCAACGCGGTTCAATGCATAAACTTCGTTTATTTTCAAAAAACAAGTGTCTGATTGGGCAACAGCAAAGTTCAACGGAATTTATGTATTGAACCGCGTCGAAGAAAACGGGCGTCAGAGTGCATAACGAAACTTCACGAGTTGCAATATATATTCAATATATATTGATGCCTCTAAAATGAATACATCTCAGCGTCTTCATTTGACCTATAAAATTGCAGTATGCCAGACAATTTCACCGGGTCCGGAAACAAGGGCATTAAAAATTATTAAAGAATACTTGTCTTGGCACCGCTATGTACACCTGCATAAATTGTGGTGCAGAAGTTAAGGAATTGTACAGGCGATACAGTCCCAGTGTCCTCAAAGTTTTAAAATGTGTAAGAAACAGAAATTGCAGTTACTTCAAATACCATATGAAACCGTTACAACTTTCTGAATTTCAGGACAAATGTGGAAATATAGCAGACAAGTACATCGAATATGATCCAGTCATAGTACTAGTCGATCTTGTACTATTGGAGAAGCCAGCATATCGACATCTTTTGTACAACAGCGATTTCAAGTCCTATTGGAAATTAATGGTCGTCTTACTTTTAAGTGAATCCTTTAAAGTTTGGACAACGCTTATCTCAAATTTGGGTATATCGAATGTCTCGGAAGTGAGCAGTGATAGTAGTGACGTTTTTGAGGGCGAGAGAAATTTTTATGTTTTACTCACTCTAACAACAATCTCTATAGCAGCCTTTGTCGGTACTGTAATAGCTATAACAGAAATTAGATGGCTCATTTTTGGTAACAGACCTGCCAGATATAAAGCATGTGATCTAAGTCGTGCTTTAACGGTTGGCGGGTGCGCTAAGCTTTTAGGATTATTAGGTATAATCTGGAGACACGTGGAACCAGACCCCCATTATGCACTTATTCACGGATATACAGTACTCTGTCTTCTAACGGCATATTCAGGTAAGCAATATAAAATAAAAGTCATACATTTTATATATCATTTATATTTGGTTGACTCTCACTAGAAACTTCTCCTCGTAACATATATATTCATTGAATACTCAATACACATTTTCGTTTTATATCCATTTTATAATGCGTTTACGAATATACACATACATCGATAATTCGTGAGACACTTGAGGTATATCCTATCAATTTTACCATTTTCATTGATTTTGAATTCCTCGCTCATTATCGCTAGATATATTTTTTTAATAGAATCGTTCGCTTGAATTATATATTTCCAGTTGTCTGTGAGAGTGGAAGAGGCGGATCGTTGCTAGGATTGGCCGGTGGACTCTTGGCGCATAATTATATCTCTAATAACATTATCCAGTTTCCGCCAACGATTTCCAATGTCACGCTTATGCAAGCGCAAAGTGCATAGTTGAACAGGATTCAATTTACTAGGCGTCCTTGACCGGAAGGATACTCCAACCCAATACGAGTCTGTCAAATCCGCAAGAAAATAGATTGCAAACTCCACCATCTTCTGCCCAGGCTACCGAGCACACCATTCTACGATGTCCCTGTAACACGTTCCCTTTTATGATGTAACCAGTTTTAGGAAGTTTAATTATAATAAAGATTACGAATAATAATTACATACCTGTCTACTTGTTCTAGGAAGCCTTGCTAACCTTTGACCACTCAAATCAAAGAGTCTTATTTGTCTGTTGTCGTGCGGAATGGCTACTATGCCACTACTAGATACAGACAATCTGTTTGCTGCACTATCTCCACGAATTGTTGCCAAAGGGCTGCGAATATTGCGTAATTCCCATACTTTTACACTTCGGTCGTCAGAGCCTGATACTATTTTATCCTCTCTTGTAAAAACGGCTGAAGTTACTGTCCTGTGTAGAAATATGTATGAACAAAGTTAGTTTCGTATGTTGTCAGTTGTATGGATATGAACAACTAAATCAATGCATATTCGTACTCAGTATGTCCCTGGAAAACGGATACAGAGTGGATTGGTTCCCTAAAGTCCCACAGGCGGAAAGTACTGTCTCTACTAGATGTAACGCAGAGACGTTGAGTATGGTGAGTTGATACATGCGTCAGCTCTTGATCGTGACCACATAACGTGTGGATAATCTCTCCAGTTTCAGCATCATATAAGTTTGCGGTTCTATCCCAAGACACTGTAACTATCTGTTCAGCTCCCGGAAGCCAATCTGCTGCCATGACAACACCTGTATGCCCTAGGAGTTCTCGTACTGGAGTTCTTAGAGTCGGTGGTTCCTCCTGTTCCTCATTAATGCCGATCAAACTATTTGTTGTTCTGTCTGGATTGACTATGGAGATATCTTCGGCAGAAGATTGCCTCTTTGGCACATCCCAATTTACTGCTGCTTGCCATACATGAGCTGAACAGTCTCCGCTGGCTGTCAGAGCTAAATCTCTAGTAGGATGAAATCGTACAGAATTTACTGAACCATTGTGCCCTATGTATTGTAATAAACATCGGCCACTATCCATTCCCCAAACTCTTGCTGTGTGATCTGCAGATGCTGTTGCTATTATCGGTTGACCTGATCTACCCACAGACACCTCCCATACCCCATCCCTATGACCAGCATATTCCCTTTGCATACTACACGACATTGTGGGATTTTTGAAACTAGACACTATTTTACTAGTTTGTGCTTTCAGTTTATGCGAAGTTTTAATTTTCTGTGCAGAACTTCCTCCCATTGCTAAATAAAAAAATATATAACAATTAAATGAATATTGATGAACTCAAGTTACGTGATACAAGGGATCTCTTACACTTCTGCTTAGAAAGATTCTTTGTGTCTGGATAATCTGTAAATTCTCCAGGAGGCAAGCCGCGTTCCCCAGAACCATAACATTCCCTCTCGAGTCTTTCGTTTAGAGTATCAATCTTCTCCTGTACTGTAACGTAACCAAAAATATAAGGTACAGAACTGTCATGACTGATCTATCTCGACATTCCTACTTACATCCCATATTTTCTGCACAGAGCATTGAAAATTCCTTCTCGATCTGTTGGAAAAGATCGTGTAGCCTGGAGCGTAATACCGGTGGAACAGAATTGTCGTCCATATCCGAGCGAAAGCTTACATAGTAAAGAGCGTTTGGTTGCAGGGGTGTAGATCCACTCTGACTTTGTTGAGACTGCAATTCCGTATCCGTACTGCTTTGTACTCGTGGTATAGAGATCCTCTTTGCTTTTCCACTGGACTTGCTTGCAGACGTTACGGGTGGCTCTCCAGGCATGATAAATAGAGTATCAGATATTGGGATTAGTGTATACCTGTGTTGCGATAACTGTCACTTTTCAGGGCACACATTCATACGAATTATACAAAGTAATCTGGCATGGACACTTATCGTGCTCCGATCGACGTAGCAGTATCACTTTTCTTACTAATGTCAAAAGTACACAGTTTTATGGGTCAGCTGTCACTGAGCCATGCATTCTCATGTAACCGCCTGCACATTATACCTCTACTCCGATTGGAGGAACATGAACACATGGCCACTAGACGTCAGTTGTGTACTTCATTGATGCTCTATCTACTGACAGTCGATATTCGAAGCATTTCAAAATTCTGCCTATAAATTATTTTAAAAACGTTAGAATGATCTTATTGTAGAAGCATTATCAATGCGTAAATCATATATCATATTGAATTTGAAAAAGATATAAATTCATGGATTTAAACTAATCCATATATCTGTCTCTCTCTTATCCATGTAAATACTAGTTACTAGCTCTTGTTTGCACTCATAGCAGCTAATAACAATGTAATCCAAATACTTAACGATTAATCCTATATCTAATCAATGGATCGCAGCTATCAAATCAGACAAATGCAGTGCAATCAAATAGTGATAATGATTTGCTTATATTGCCACTGCAGAAATTTAAATGGTACAAATTATTAAGATCCAACTGAAAATATATTTATGTTGCAATTATATGCAGGGTGATTATAATATTGCTTTTGGCAACTATATACATCATCTCGGCTTAAAAAATTCGATTAAAATCAATAGAAACTAATATATATCGGATTAAATTAGAATCGGATTCAATCGGGGCAATTAGAGAAATCATACGAGTACATTCCGATTGAAAATGATTTGGAATGATTAGCTTATCGTGTACAATATATGACTTTTTTGATGATTATCTCATAAGCAAAGTTTTTATTTAAAATTAATCGGAATCTCATTCATTCTTCTTAGTAAATATTTGTAAGATTTGATAAAAAATCTCCATTGCACAAATCCGATTCCTTTCGACTAACAATGTTCCATCGGTTTTATTTAATTATTTTCAACAGAGAGTGAATATTTTATATTATATTTTCAGCAGTACGCTAGGGTGAATTTTTTCTGATTATAGTTGTACCATTTTTTCTCTTGCATTAGCTTACGAAAATATATTGTGCCAATTGCAAAAACTGCATTCGTGTAATCTCAAGAGTTGAGCAATTGCAATCATTGCAATGTCGGTTGTCACGTATTCACAGATTACGTTTACACAGCGGTCTTAAACCGTTTAGTTAATACTGATCTAAAGGAATAGACAAATCATAGACATTTCTACTTTTAAGGAATATTTCGGATTGGTCAATTCCTTTAGATAACTATTAATTAAACCGGTTTAAGCACTGATATATATACTAACTGGATAACATTAGTATCTTGGATTCGACCATCATAACGCCTGGTAATCAGCCAAGGTACTACGTAGGGCGCAGCGTATTTAAAAAAAGGGATGAAGTAGAGTAGTAGGAAACCTCGGATCGTTTATATACGGAATTAATGCGAATAATAAAACGGAATACAGTTTGTGGAGAAACTTGAAGGTTGCATTTTATTACAGCATATATATCTACGTATCTTACTATTTGTAAATGAACTCCTTAGAAAATGTGGAATTGATTAGCAGATCTGTAAACTATATATGAAATTTAATGATTAAGAAGATGATATGTAATCAAATTATGAGCTATAGAAAACATTGGTTATTGTTTCAACGGTGAATAGCATCTAATGAAACTGAAATTGATTACTTATATGCAATTGAGTAGATCAGATAAAGATCTTTTCCATGCACTACCAAACTAAAAATTATTTGTACATTATACATATGTATATTATTCTAAATTATTCATCATGTAGTTATACTTATCTGTGAAACGTTATTCCTTTTTCTGTTGTCAATTTCTTACAACACACACATCTTCCTATTTTTTAACTATTGCCACTGTATTACATTGTCGATCCAGCTTAGCACTATGTGATTGTAAACAGCGTAGTACCATGGTTAACTGCCAGGCGTCGCAATGCTAGAATCCAAGCTTCTAAAGCGCCGACCAATGCCATAGTTAACTCTTATGGAGTTAGTATATACAATATCAGTGATATCAGTGTCTAATGGTTACAAACGTCACGCCAACCGATGCCTATCATAGTGAACTTGTATCCAGTTAGTGTACACATCAGTGTGTTTAAGACTGTTGTGTAAACGTAGTCACAGATAGTTGTACAGTGGCAAGGAAAAAGTGCGTGCGGCTTCGAAAGCTTCAATTGGGCTTCATTTGATCGCAGCCATATGAAACAGGAAAGGGCTTCATTTGATTGCCGTACATCGTGCAGTAGTGTCGAATGTCAAAAAGTGACAACTGTCAGAGTGTAAACATTTTTTAATAATCGTCAATTTCGTTGTGAAAAAGTATAATTAATTCGGTTATATTATCGCGATCAATGTCTCATAGTATTGTATATTACAGAGTCCATTCAATGTGAACTGACTGGGCAATCTGCAATATGTTTGTTAAAATATTTTTAGCGAGGGTTAGAGTTCAATAGATTGCGGTTTTCTTTAAACTGCTTCAATGGAGTTGGCACGTGAAATAATATTTGCACCTTAAATAGAAACGTAATAATTTATATCAATGTGACTGTCGCATTATATGTGTACGAAATAAGCTTAAAATGCGGACTAGAAAAACACTTGCGGTTTTGGGAGCAGGTATAATACTTGCCTGCTGTGTTATGATTTATTTGATGCTGGATCTGACACTGTTCCCTCAAGACCATGGTGTTAAAATTTCTATCAAAGATGTAAGTCTCTGCAGGATATTGTTGTTGAAACGTTATTATTGAAATAATATGAAATTGTATGGTAATCTGGATTGGTATTCAAATTTGTTTTTAGAATCAGTGGCTACACTTTGAAAACAGACTGACTAAGTTAGAACAAGATTTAGATGAACATCATAAAGCTATGAATGCTCTTCAAGAAGCACAAATTAAGAGTGAATTGGTTCCAATGGCCTATGTAAAAAACCAGCTGAATAAATCTAATTCTATGAACTCAAACCGGGAGAAAAAGCAGCATACTTGTAATTTCAATATAGGAAAAATACCTGATGTTGATATTCAGATGTTGGATTTGTATAAGCAGTTACCATTCGACAACCCTGATGGTGGTGTGTGGAAACAGGGTTGGAAAATTACATACAATGATAAAGAGTGGCATCCAAATAGAAAATTGAAAGTTTTTGTTGTGCCACATTCTCATAATGATCCAGGGTGGATTAATACCTTCGAGAGGTATTATGAATTGCAAACAAGAAATATTTTAAATAATATGGTCACAAAATTGGCTGAGGACAGGAGGCGAAAATTCATTTGGGCTGAAATTTCATTCTTCAAACTCTGGTGGGAAGAACAGTCTGGTTCTACTAGAGATTTAGTTAAGCGATTAGTACATGATGGTCAACTGGAGATTGTTACTGGTGGCTGGGTAATGCCTGATGAAGCTGTGTCACATTGGATAGCACAACTTACACAGTTAACAGAAGGCCATCAATGGCTTAAGGCAAACTTAGATTATGTTCCATATTCAGGATGGACAATAGATCCGTTTGGATTATCCCCTACAATGCCTCATCTTTTAAAAGGTGCTGGATTAGAGAATCTATTAATACAAAGAGTACATTACTCTGTTAAAAAGAAACTCGCTAAGGATAAGAATCTTGAATTCCGTTGGAGACAGCTGTGGGACAATGATGGTTCCACAGAACTATTTACTCACATGATGCCGTTTTACAGTTACGATGTGCCACACACATGTGGGCCAGATCCCAAAGTTTGTTGTCAATTTGATTTTTATCGCCTTCCGAATTTTGGTATCACCTGTCCTTGGAGAGTAGCTCCACGTGCTATAACGCGAGCAAATGTAGCAGAACGCGCTGAATTATTACTTGATCAGTATCGTAAGAAATCCCAACTCTTTAAGACTGATGTGGTGTTGGCACCTTTAGGAGATGATTTTCGTTATGCACACGTAACCGAATGGGATGCTCAATACGGAAATTATCAAAAGCTCTTTGATTACATGAATAATAATGAGCATATGAATGTTCAAATTCAATTTGGAACTCTTAGTGATTATTTTGATGCAGTAAAGGAGAAGAAACGTATTAATGAATTCCCAACATTATCGGGGGATTTCTTTACGTACTCCGATAGAGACGATCACTATTGGAGTGGATATTTCACATCCAGGTAAATCCGAATTCCTATGTAAAGATGAGTCAGAAATCTCATTTACTATTAAAAGACGGTATTATATACTACTAAAATTATTGTTGTAGACCATTTCACAAAAGATTGGACCGTGTATTACTAAGTTCTTTGAGAGCCTCCGAATTATTGTCAGCGATAACGTGGGTTAAAGGAAATGATCAGTTAGCAGAAGGAAGTCTTGCATCTCGAATAACAGAAGCTCGAAGATGGCATGCACTATTTCAACATCATGATGGAATAACAGGAACAGCTCGAGAAAACGTAGTAATAGATTACGCTCAAAAGATGATAACAGCATTGAATCATACTGCTCACGTACTCCAGCAATCAATATCCCACTTATTAAAAAGTCCACAAGGGTCTGCTGTTAATCTGGAATCTATCTACTTTTCATTAGATGAAACTAGGTTCGATATTTACTTCTTCTACTCTAGTTAGTATTTGATATAAATCTTGCATATTTCCCCAATTTTTCAGTTTGTCAAAACCTAAATATTTCCAATTGATATTTTACTCTTAACTATTTTTATAACATTATGCAATTAATTTTCTCTAACAATACAATCTCATTCAAGATCACATCATACCAGCGTTGGAGATAAATATACCGTAACGCTTGGGGACGAAAATACATCAAGAAAAGTTATATTGTATAATTCTTTACCAAGGCAAAGGACAAAGGTCCAAACTTTAATTGTATCTACCCCATACGTAAGGGTAACAGATCGTATGGGTCATCCAGTTAAATGTCAAGTGTCACCTATATGGGTTGGGCCTGCTGCATTAACAGGAACAAGATACGAACTATCGTTTCTAGTCAGCGTACCTGGTTTTGGTCTTACCACGTACTTAATTCATACTCTTCACGGCACGTCTGTACCGCCGTAAGTAGTTCTCATTACTAATTCTCAAAATCATTGTAAGAAATTGCTTATCTTACCTGTCTATTTTAATATGTAATAATTCTTACGTGTTATATTTGTCTATTATTTTTCATTCTTTATCGTTATATTTATGTTCCACGATACAGGGATGTGCATTTCGCTAACGTAACAATTTTTAACACTGCGATATCACCTTCTTCCATAACCGGGTTCACACACATCCAAGTATTACCTTCGACCCAGGAGTTTTCTATCACACAAAGACCTGAGTTATCAGCAGCATTTGGAAAGTCTGGATTACTGAAGGCCTTACGCGTCAGCGACACTACTTTCCCTGTTCACTTGGAATTTGTGAAGTATGGGACTAGAAGTTCTACTCAAGATAAGAGCGGTGCTTATTTATTTCTACCTGATAAGCCAGAGCCAGATTTAGCTTTTGTAGACGATGATCGAATAATTCATTTAACGACTGGCCCTATTTTATCGAGGGTCTTCGTTGAATTGCCGCACGTACGTCATACGTGCACTTTGTTCAATTCGCCCGGTAGCGATGGCCTCGGATTACATATACTTAATGAAGTTGATATCACTGAAACGCAAAACTATGAGTTAGCAATGAGGCTTAATACGAACATTGCATCCGGCGATCAATTTTTTACGGATCTAAATGGACTGAACGTAATTACTGACTTATTATAATTATGTAGTTGTTACACAACTGTACGTATATGCACTAATTTACCATTATTTTTTTTTTTAGATGATTAGGCGTCAAAGATTTACAAAGTTGCCTACACAAGGGAACTACTATCCCTTAGCTGCTGCAGGATACATTGAAGATAAACAAGTCAGATTGACTGTAGCAACAGCACAGCCTTTGGGTACTGCGTCTATGGCTTCCGGTCAAATTGAAGTAAGATTGCGTTTAAAATGTATTAAATAATGTATAATAACTATATATGAATGGTATTAGTATGCATGTCATGGAAGTTATTAATCTTTTATGACGTATCAATTTCATTTTATTGTTTTCCATTCGTTATCAATCTAGAGCGATTTATCATTCTATGATATATTCTTTAACAGATCATGCAAGATCGAAAACTTGTTCAAGATGATAACAGAGGACTGGGACAAGGCGTCACGGATAATTTGTTGACTAATCATCTGTTCATGTTGGTTTTGGAGAAAAAGAGAGCCAGTTGCCAAAAGCCAAGTCCCGTGGCAGACAATCCTGCTGGATTGTTATCTTTGAGTGGGCATTTAGCATCTGAAGAATTATTACATCCAGTAATAGCGGTACACCCAACTACTACGCTGCCGTTTGAACTCAATGGTATATTCACACCGCTTCGTTTTGATCTGCCCGTTGATTTGAGTGTAACAAGTCTCCGAGTGTTTCCTGTACCGGAAGGTGCTGGTAAAGGCCTAGGCATGGTTTTGCATCGCCAAGCGATTGACGTTTGCTGGGGGGATAAATTAATTCTGGCGCGATTCAACGTTTCTGATGCAGGAGAAATTGACTTGACTAAGTTCCTTAATTATATGGAAGACTGGACAATTAGCGAAGCTCCACTAACATTTCATAATGTTGGACCATCTCTAAAATCTCCTATAGTGAATTTATGTCCACACCAATTATTGCCGATCTTGTTTCATAAAACGCAATCTTAACCACAACAGGTCCACTACTCTGGACGTTTCACGAAGGTCCACGTGGAGCATTTGAAAACTCCACGCTATTTTTCGCTCCCACTCTGCTGCTAATGATTTATTTTTGATTGATTAGTATATAAATCTAAACACCAAGATCTGAGAAAGATATTTATTATGAAAGCAATTTGAAATTTCTTGTCGTTTTCGATGAGAACACTGTAGAAACAATTTGGTAGGGCATGGCATTTGGTCAATCTCATTCTTTTCAAAATTGAATAGGATTTATGGTATCCCACGTGTACCAGCTAAGGATTAAGATGATTCCACAATTTCACTTGATGTGTATAAATAGCTTTATTGTTCGACCTTTCGGCATTACAAGGAATTTTCTATTAACCTTATCTTATTCTTTCACTTATTCTATCATCCTTGTTCTAAATTATTTTTCTTCTATAGATCTTATGCCTATTTCTCCGTTTCACCTATCCTTTTTAGTCTCAATTTACCAATCTGCTTCATTATCATTTATAATTTCCTCACCTTTTGCTTATTTTTCCTTTTCTATCTCACATTCTCATAAATCTATGTACTAAAACATGGATCTTTTCATTTCCTCGTTTCTCTCACTGTTCCAATGCTGTTACCTATTACTGCTTTTTCTTTTTCATTTTTTGAAAATCCTGTGTATTTTCTGTAGATTTATCTACCGTAGCACTCTTCCATGTTCTTGTATTCTCTTATCATTTGTTTCATTTCCTCTTTTAACTTCTTCGCTACGACAGCGTCGACTGAATATCGATATTGAAGTACGTTAGAAGTGAAGATATTACTAAAATGTGTTATGCCTGCTATAGTCGACGTTGTTAGTATTCACAAGTCATCGCATGGACGCCGATAAAAGTTGACGTTTGGAGCGAGATAGTTAACATTCGTACTATCATGTCATCTGCATAAACCAAGTTTAGGTTGCATTTCTATGACACATCAGATTTGGTGTACATAGATTGAAGAGATCAATTATAAAATCTGGTCTAACTGCAATATAGACCATTAGGATTTTTAAATTATACTGAGTTCAGCATCTTTAAAACACTATTTATAGAATTGGCCCAGTAGAAGTTATAAGAATACTGAACATGGTCTCTCAGTCGACTGGTCCTCGGCATAAATTTTGCTTACTGAGGATAACATAGCCCAGATTTTCCGCAACTGGTGGACTCGTGTTATCCAATTTGTATCTGTAACAGTATCAAACAGTATGCCAATTTAGTGATGGAAATAAATGTAAGATAAAAATTAAATTGGGTCACGATACTTACAATGGTTATCAAATCAGTATGTGATAATGAAATAACGTAATTTACCATTTTTTGATAGAGTGAGTGAACATTTTTAATGTTTTAGAATAACTATGTACATAATGTAGACATCATACATACAATCATAATACTCAAATGAAATGATCACGAAGAAAGAAAAAGATTGTATACCTATATAGATTGTAGCTGATAAAAAAAAATTGTGATTTTTACCCAAGAGCATGGAAGAATGGGATGGCTAGTGCATTGTGCTTAAACACAGTCAACATAACTTTCTGCATTAGAGTTTGAAAAGCCATTGACTCTAGTGCCTGCATTATAAAACGACCGAGTCCTTTACGCCTGGCAGATGGTTCAAGTTGCAATTCGTAGCTATACACATAAAGAAATTAATAAAGGATTTGATTCATATGATTATGTACCTTCAGGTGTAATAATATTTTATTATACCAATATAACACTTCCAATCCATTATCCATATCAAATCTGAAGTGTGAAAATCCTATATGCTCTCCTCCACATGATGCTATTAAGTACCATGCTGCAGGTTCTGTCATTTCATTATGTTTTGTCGTTGAGTCCCATCCCCAGCTTGATTGTTTATACAGTTGTTTCATATTGCGCTCCATCAAATCGAAGATCCATGACAATATTTCAGGAGGTATGTCTTTAATCCTTTTACATACAATTTCTATCTTGCTGTTGTCCTTTGCCACATAGCTATGAAAAGACTGTAAAGTTGCAAGTGGATCTACAAGGGCATTTGCATCATCAACTCTCTTTTTTGCAATCAGTGCTTTTTCGGCCTGAATCTGACGTCGTGTCTTGTGTGCCTTTTTCTAAACAACAAAATTTCACAATAATATATAATCATAACCTTTTGCATAGGGTATAGTATAAATTAGAACCTATTTATCATAAATGATATCAGATTTTGAATAGTTTCAAACAAAATAGAGAAGTATGAACTTACCTTCATATTTGTACAACAGTATACTGCAGTTATAAACGGTTTAATAAATCTACTCCACTCTAAAAGTTGGATTTATTTCCTAGCTAACTCATCTCGTTAACGGTCGCCGGTTCTGTTATAAAAGAACAATATCTAATTATTTATATAAAATAAATACTGCAACTAAATTTGTACACTTAAATGATCACACAACCAGTACACGCGCTAAGAAGAACTTTCTACCTTTTTGTTTATAAAGACGCCAGTCACACTAGCAAGAACTCTAAAAAAACCAAATGCCATCTAACGGTAATAGCCCGAGTCACAAGAGCCGCAACTAAAAATATTCTTCTTGTATATATTTCATGTTTACCTGAAACAATATCAAATATTATATTAATAAATTAAATTTTTGACAATATTGTTTGACAATCGTTGAGCGTAACAACAGCGAAAAGTGAAAGCTTAGGGAACCTATTTTTGAAAATTTCTAATTTACCTCTGCCCTGTTAAGACATGCTTTTTGTATACTTGTTAATTTTTTACTTATCCGAATCTGTATGGAATTAGATATCCTGCAGAACATTATTAATGAATAATATAATATTAATCAAGCTGTACGTTCAAAACAGTAGAAAAATTAGTCGTTTAAGTCATATCGTGCTGATAAGAATATGTCCCTCATCGAATACGACGCATTGCGTTATGCATATTTAGATTGTGAAAAATGGAATTACAACTTTGTTTGAATTAAAATGACATTTCAGTGTTACTTGATTGTTATTCAGCAATTGTTATACAAGTAGGAATATGATTCCAGGCATAAGTCCAGTGTTGAGGTAATTTATGTGACTCACGGTTGCCATAATTAAAGGTAAAATCATCTGCAACGCATTGCCACCTCAACTTTATCAGTCTCTAATCTCTGACCTTTGGTTTCAGTATATTTTCAAATGATAAGTGAGTATATTTCTTGATCACTTTTTATTTAACTCTGAATTGTTTGCTTTTGGTAAATCGTATTGATTCAGTTCTCAACATCGATTAGTTCAGAGAGTTATAGGTTAAGGGTACAATCATTTACCATAAGGTTTGAATCTTGTTCTCTTTGTATTTAAAAACTAAATTTTGGAGTGCAAGTCTAACGCCTTGTCATTAATACTTAGGCACATGTTTGATTTTTTTATTTGAATGATTCTATATGATCTGATATATATAGAAATTTTTATTATTAATCATCCAACATATGTGTATATACATATATATATCTTTGGTACATTGGATGTTTTATTAAACCTTGAAATGACATTGCCTCTAATTTCATCATGAAAATTCTAAAAATTTATATATTTCTTTGATGTAGATATTATGTATGCAAGTAAAAAATAATTTTTTAAATATTTCAATAGAGGCTACTTTTTCTTTTAGATATTCTTACTTCGAAGGTCTAAGGAATGGCTGAAAATGCAAGCAGTTCAAACGAAGAGCAGAAGGCTTCATCTTCTACTATGACTCAGTGTTATGAAAATTATATTCTGGTGGATGTTGGTGCCAATCTAACGAATAAAAAATATAGTCGAGATTTGGATAGCGTGATACAGAGAGCCAAGGATGCTGGGGTACAGAAAATTATGGTCACAGGTGCGAGTATTCGTTCCAGTAAAGAAGCTTTACGCTTAACAAGAATTTATCCTGGTACCCTCTACTCCACTGCGGGTGTTCATCCTCACGATGCAAAATCATGGGAAGATCCAGAAACTCTACAAGAACTTGAAAGCATAGCTAGCAATCCTGAATGTGTTGCTATTGGAGAATGTGGCTTAGATTACAATAGGGATTTTTCTGATCCTAACACTCAACGCTCTGTGTTTCACAAGCAAGTAGAACTTGCATGTCAATTGAATAAACCTATTATAATACATGAGAGAAGTGCCCAAAGTGATGTAATAGAAGTACTGAGACAATATACAAGTCGTCTACCACCAGTTTTAATTCACTGTTTCACGGGAACTGCAGAAGAAGCACAAGTTTATCTGAATCAAGGTTTTTATTTAGGAATTACCGGGTATTTGTGTAAAGACAAGTCTGACAGTGGTGTAAGACAGTTGTTAGAGGGTGGACAAGCACCTTTAGATAGAATTCTAGTGGAAACTGATGCGCCATTTATGTATCCAAATACTAGAGCTAGTAAACTACCTCCACATGTGAAAGATGCTCTCACCGAACGATCCATGACATTCCTGCATCGTTACTGCACCTTCCAACGCAACGAACCCTGTGCCTTGCCAGCAATCGTTGAAATGGTAGCTGCCTTCATGCAGACATCACCTGAAGAAATAGCATTAGCTACAGCTTTTAATGCACTCAAGTTATTCGGTCTTAATCAATGATGTTAACCACATGCTGCCGAAACACGAGTAAAATGGTGCTAACCGGTGCTGTAGAAGTTTCAACTGGTTATATTATCCGTAGGCAGCTTATTTTTCTATGCTCTGCAGTATGTAGAGTACTTTTTATAATATATTTATTTGCCTCATGATTGTTGGAAATGTTGAATGGAATGTGTATTCCTATTTATCAGAGTTTTCAAACAAAATTTTACAAATCTACTGTATCTCGCGGTTTTAGTCTGCAGGTCAAACGGCATTATATTCATAAGTATAGGTAGTACACATACGTATAAACAGTTTAGGTTGAAATTTGATTACAAACCGTATCATGTTCAGTGTAAAATTAAAAAATTATATTTACAAAGCATTTGTATAATCGGCAAGTAATAATATGTTACGTGTAATTTTTACTTGTAATTTTAATTCACATGGGATAACAAGTAGTATTACAACTAAAACGACGTGTGACGTTTGGTTTGTAGCTTGTTCTAATTTGTACCGTATAAACGATCAGTTTCAAATTTTTTTTTGAACTGTCGGATAATGACTTTTATTGTTGACATATTGCATATTTTCATATAATAAATTGTTATGATATATAAATATAATAGCCTTTTGTTACAACAATCCGACGATCCAGCAGTTGGCAAATTCCTTAATTCCAGGCCCCAATGCGAGCCTCTATATAGCATACAATAACTCAAATGATTTAGAGGTTTTATAATATCATTTTCATAGTCGCTTATTTGATATAAATTGAGTAAACTTGTATGACTTCAGGTATTAATATTATTCTTATAAAACGGTTTATTTTTTTTATTTTACAGAACTATACAATCGGTACCAGATAACATCCGTCTGCCGTACTGACGTCAGTTTCTCAGTACTTTAGAAAATTAATAAACGACGCATAACATATACACGTTTCTGGAAACGGGATTGTTTCTAACAACATTTTGATGCCAAAATTAGGCTATCAAACACTCTCAAAAAACAGATGTCAATGTTACAGTTCTATGGTTTTAGAACCTTACACATTCGCTGTGACTGATAAATCATCGCACTTGAGGCGGATAGATTGCATAAGGTAAGGAATCTTCTCATGATTTGGAAGACCTAACCACATATCTAAGTGTATTGGTATGACAGTATGCTGTGTATATGCCTCAATGGATTTCAGTAGCATTGACCAAGGTCCTGTTAGACGTTGTGAGTTCAATCCATATGCATATCTTGGCATATATAAGATAAGAATACTAAAACAAATAAAATTTTTAAATTTATAGTACTGAACATAATATAGTATATGTTAGTGCTAATGATTTTTAAAAAGAATTCTTACATTTGGCTCTCTGCAGGAACAGACAAATTTTCCATGTATATAACGTCATCCTGTGGTTCACTATTTGCAGAATTTAGAGCGACTGGATAGCCCCCTTTACGCATTACGATTACATGATCTATGAACAATTAAAAAATTGTTTTTACTGATTTCTTGTTTATGACTGAAATGGAAATATAATTCGTGTTTTCATCTTACTGATATAATGTCCAAGCTTCGTCTTCACGTTAGAGATAATATACTGACTACCACCCAGAGCTTTTTGCAACGCTGGGAGTAATTGTAAATGATTTTCCTTGACTTCATTCCAAGCTTTTGCATATTCCAATAAATCTTTTGGTGGCCATGGACCATCATATGTAGGATTTAAGGTCTTTACACTTTGATATAACAATAAGAGTAGACGTTTTTCATTCGACTTTTTGTTTGTCGTAGTGGTAAATGCCTTTGTAATGACTTTTGGACAAAAGCAATCTAATGATGCCAGGTGAACGGCAAATTTGACCCACGAGAATCCTGGGCTTGTTCTTTCTAAAAGATTACTCTTTACGACTGCCTCTTGCATACTTTCCCAAAATATTGGCTTGTAATCAGCAGTAGCAAGACCCATTACTAGGATTCCTATTTGGTCTGGTGAAGAAGTTGCAAGAATTGTTGTGTCCTCGAAACATTTTGCTGCCAAATAGTCCAACAGACGTATATGCGTGTGGCCTATAGAAGTCAATTTTGATAGAACATTTATTCCTTCTTCAAAACCCCAGTCTTGGGAAATAACAGCAGTGGTACATGCATCTAAGAACCCCTCATGATAAAACTCCTTTTTTCTGTATACAAAGATTGAATATTTGTTAGGTTTCATACTGATATTGGTTTCAATCATATTATTCAATTTGAATAGCGATATTATTGTGGTATAACTTTTTCTTTTAATATTTTACTCACTTTTCATATATCTTCGCGACAACACTTGATAATACAGGCATCATGGTAGAACATGATACTTCACTTATTTGTTGTGAAATAATTTCTTCCATATTATGCACCAGTTTTATATACGTATCCGGCAATGATTCAATGGAGCACAGAGACCTCAGAATCGAGCATGCACTAATTATATCAATTTCCTGATCAAAGTTCAGTATTGCATCAAGTACGTTTGCAATAATGGCTGAATTCTGAGACTTTAAGCTTAAGTATTGAAGACAACTAGCCAAATGTTTAATATTACTTCTGTCAAGTTGTGTTCCTACTTGAACTTCAAAAACAATAGGCAAAGCAATGGACAAAGCTTCCGTCAATGGTGTTTTTACACATTGATGTATTAAGAAATCCAGAAATATTATTTTTGACAATCCCAATGTATTGATAGAGTCACGAATAAGTTGCAGGACTGATTGCATAATCATACTGTTAGTGGGAATTTTAAGATATGATAAAACTTTCAATGCATGCACAGCTTCATTTGCATCAAAGTTTCTCAAGTTCTTGTTTATTACTTCACAGAAGAATATAAACCCTTGTCTATGGCATATATTATTTACTTTTCTACATGAATATTTTTGAATATTAAATAAAATTGTCAAAGCCTCTATAATATGTCGATTAGTCATCGCTGAATGCTCATTTTGTATAATGTTAAAAACTTCATTTGAGTTTTTACAAGAACGCAAACTCTTGATTATATTATCGACAGGACTTGAATGAGTGGTCTGTGCTAAGAAAGATTTGTCTGAAAGAAAGGAAAAACATTAATATGAATAAATTGTGCAAGATTCACTAAAATATTAGGATAAAGTATAGTTCTATAAATTACCTTCATTTTTTGCTGTACAATAATGAGCTTTCGTTTGAAATAACCTTGAAGAAGCCGCATAATTTGGGAAGAACATTAAATTACGAAATGTTATAGACATTCGCATCATGTTTCTAATAGTAAAATCCATTTTTTTCTGTAAAGTAATGCTGACATTACATATACGACTTACAAATTTAAAAAAACAGAGAAGAATATCGAGTAAATTGTATCATAATATAGGTCGAAGTCCATCATTCAGTTAATCCGTTTAAACGACAAAATGGTGTTGGCTACTTACGTATTTCTATTACAATTATAACTGATGATACTTGAGAAAACAGTACTTACGTTCCACATCAATCACAGAAACTTTATTTCAAATCATTTTTGCATTAGCTTTAACATGCCCTAACCAAGTTTGTAAAGTAAAAATGGTGGTTTGAATTGTGACTATGGACACATGTGCTTTTTAAATTGCCCTCATGAGAGTATCTCCAGCTTTAACTCCACTTAAGAACTGAGTTACGTGAACTACTTAAAGAAATTTTTCGAAAAATCATGAATTTTATATTATTTTACATCAGCATAATCATTTATTTGAATATTTTATAAAATTGGAAATTGTTGATGGTTGTATTCAGTGGAAACGACGGTCAGTAAGCAACAATCTAATTGGTCAACTGATCGTTAACGTTATAAGTAAAGTTCTAAATAAACAAAACGCCACATCTTAAAATATTAAAACCATTGGTTTTTTAAAATCATTATGCTAAAGCCAAACAATTGTCAGGTTCCGTTAAATCTTGGAGCACGTACATTTCTAGATACCTATATGTGTATATCTGCCTTTATACCTTTTGAAAATGAGCCTCATAATCATTATGTATTGTACACAGTTTTATCATTGATGGGTCGTACTTAAATGGTCAACTTTGAAATTGACCATTTGATAATTGGGTCTTTGACTCGTTCGCTCCGAATCGTTGATACTGTCATAATTTTAAGAGGGGATTTTGTGTGACGAGAACTTTGTGCGAGACGCTTTTACCATGCGAAAATATTAAATATGGCTTCTACTATGAAAATCATGACTCGATGAAAATGAACACGAATAAGCAAGGTGTTACTGACTGAATAACGTAGAAGGTACTGCATTACAGTGAGTGACTCTTTCTTGAACGGAACTTTTCAACATATCATCGTCTTCATTTTAAGGAATTGTGTTTAATCATGGATGACGAGAACGGTCAGGAAATTGAAGACGACGTAACGATGCGGTCGTCTACTGGAAGTTTGGGATCTCAATTTCAAAAAGAAATTATCTACAATAAGTTACTTCCTTATGCAGAAGAATTGGATGCAGAGTCTCAATATTACTTGGCTGAGATAAAGGGGAATCTTGCAAGAGCTGTAATGCTCCGGGAAATGCAACCTGGCTGTACAATTTGGACAGCTAGACTTTGCAAGTGAGATTTGTTAATTGTTCTTATTATAGATCCGTTACATTTTTTATGTTTTATAAAGTTTAGATATTGCCTTTCATTTGCATGCCATTGTCATGATTTTGCGTTTTTAAGATGTAACTTAGGATTGATATTTGGGGTAGGTTTTTCTATCATACTTATTTTATAGTATATGAGTACAGAAATGATTTTTTAGATACATCAAGATTTATGGGATGAAGTTTAGTAAAGAGGATCATATCCTCTTTATTAAATTAATGTATGAATTGATAACAATACCGGATCTGGAACCTTCGCTGGTTCATAAATTTGGATGTGTTTTGATCTTGTTACTGAAGTATGTATATATGTATAGTTATATCATTATTATTCTTTGGAAGGATAACAGAACGATATAAGAAATCATGCGATATTCCCAATGCTTTAGAAAAAGAGAACTGATTTCTCCAGATGAATTGGAACTACCATGGAGGCCACTTTTTGAATTAGGACGACGTGTCACACCAAGTGGAAAAACAGCTCTTGGCATGTACCGTTATTTTTCTTGCTTGGTGACAACTTTGGATGCCTTAGTCCACGCTGCTAAATTCTATTTCCCGGTAAACAACATGAACATGAGATTCTGTCAGGACAGCAAAACAGACTGTTGCTATATATCATACTATTATTTTACCAGTTGAGTGCTACTCAAGAAATATTAGATGAATTACGACCTATGCTCTGTCCTTTCAACGGTAACACCATATCTACAACTGTAGAAGCCCTTGAATGGTTTTTACCATTGCATGTGCCACCTAAGCACCATTCAATTGGTTACGAACTCTGGTTCAATGAGTTTATGAATTTTTGGGAAGTTTGCCATAATGCGCCACAGTGGGAGAATGAAATGATGTGGTTAATATCTAGATTGGCACTATATAATATTGGTTACATCGATTGGGAACCACATATTCCATTAATGTTCACAAGATTTATACGGTGCCTTAATCTACCTGTTTCGTACAAGCAAACACAAAGTAGCAAGCATCACAAAATTGAGATGCCTCCAATTGCTATATGGATAGTGGCAACATTGGTGAGATACTATACCAAATCTTTATTTTTCATATTGAATAGTATAATAATTCCATTATAGTAACTATAATATCTTGCAGGGAAACGGATCAAGTACTCAAACCTATCTTGAGAAGTTTCTAAAAACCGTAGAAACATATCTTTATCCTGCAAATTTCGGCAGATGGCTTGTAAAGTTAAAAGATCTGTTAAAAAAGCTTCCATACTACTTCATTCTGCGCCTACATAAGTGAGTCTGTTCTACGCTCATTCTTCAAAAAATATACGAGCATCCTAATTATTCTATCTTATAATTTAATTTAGGGAACGTTATGCTAAGCCAACATGGGAAACACCAATTCCAGATACGCACAAACTGACAGATTCAGAAATCGATGCTTTTGTGAAAAGTATGTTACCAGTAGCAATGACAGCAATGTTTAGCAGATTGGGTGTTATAGATGTCTGTCAGGCACTCCATTACCTCGCTACCGTTAGACCTAGTTTGGTCATTCCCGACGTCCTGGAGAGAATGTACTCCACATTCGACTCCTTGACAGAACCCCACAAACTAACGGCATCTATGGTTTGCATGGTATCTGTAGCACGGCCACTGGTTCAAGGATCTCGAAATATAATCAAAGGTCCAATCTTAAACAAGATATGGCATACACGTGATTAATTTTCTATTACAACTTCCGCTTTCTCATTACAGGATACACTTTCCCAGAAGGACCATCTCACGTACTACCACTTTTATTCTCTTCCTTACCTGGCATTGATCCAAATGATGCCAGGAAGTGTTTTGTGACCTTTCGTTTAATATCAGTATACGCAACGCTAGTCCCAATTGTAGATTCATCCAGATGTACTGTGCCAATGAGTGAGGATGAGAGAATGGTGTGTGAAGCAACATCTCGGTTCGAGGATTTCATCCTGCAATTTTTGGACAGAGTCTTTGCCTTTATAGATTCCAGTTCGTTGGAATTCGTACGACAAGAGAGTCGTGGAAATGACGAGAAGAGTAAACTGGAGACCATGGTAGAGGACGCCTTGCAAGCCGTATGCACATCTCTTCTTGTTCAAACAAGTGATGCAATTTTCAATTGCGCTTTGCACAAATTGCGCGCTTTCATCACAGAACGCATCTTAGAAACAAAAATTGCCGGGCAATTGGCTGCTGTACTGTGCTACGCCTTTGCTCGTGTCAATGGTCAAGCAACATTACGTGCCTTAGTGCCAACGCTCTCTCAGACTATATTTGATGCTATTGATGAGGGTGATGATGTTATCAAGGAAGAAAATTTAGACAAAAGACTTTTATATGCCATGCTTCTGCTCTCTCAAATGACCAACACACCTGGACGAAATTTACTACCGCATATAAATACCTTGATAAAAGTCCTTGATAAGATATTGTATCTCAAGTCACGAGAAGGTAGTCAGATTGCCTGCAGACTTCTCAAATTTCTCTTATATGCTTTATCTACTGTGACACCGGTTACATTTCCTTCTACGGGAAAAGATTTCAATGATCCCGAATATCATTACATCAGAGACTGGGGTGAAGCCTTGGATCTCAATACATTATTGGTATCTGATAAGAAATATCAAATTAAGTGGTACATTCCAGGAGAAGAGGAAATTGCTATGATACAACAAATCTTCTCTAAGTATCTCATGCCTGAAGTAGCTAAGCTTGAACAGTACAGTGCAAATAAAATTTCATTGACAAGGTAAATCACAATTATGTTATATGTGTAACATAATTGCGAGTAAGACAAATATTTATACATGGATATCATGTTACAATTTCAAAATCTATAATTACAAAAACTATCTTTCTAAATGAATAATCATAGGGAGGAGCTCCTGAGCAGTTTGAATGTGGTAAATAGTATTATTGGTGGCTGCACATCTGTTTTGCCAATGTGGAAAGAACCTTCCATTGAGTTAATGAAGTCTTCGTTACCTTGGACGCCATTCCTACCGACTACCGGAATTAAAGGAAAAGTTCAAATGCCAGATGGAAGTAATGTCAGGAAATACATGGCGCGTGTTATGAGCAATTTGCAGGCTACTATGTTAAAAAAGTCTGAAGATGATACGAAAAGCTTATTCCATATGATACACGTGCGTTAATTAAAAATTCTTTACTATGCATTTACATTGATGTGAATGAACTACTTCAAACATTCATTTGTTTTTATCCTTTCAGATTTGGAGTAGCTTGTTCATGGATAAGGAACGTCTACGAGATTCTTATGAGGCTCGACGTAAAAGTTTCCAGGTAGCTAAAAAAGTGCTTGAGGATAAATTAATTGGAAAGAAGGGACGTATCGCGTCGTTCGTACACGAAAGAACAGACATTCAGCACGATTCACGTTTGCAGTCTCAGTCTCATTGTCTAACCGAAACTCATAAGCTCATTATGCTCGAGTTATTGACATTGGCGACTAGCACATATGCTGATATACGCATAGAAGCCCAAACTGTACTTTTTAGTATTTTGCAACATTATGCCTATTCTTATACCTTCCTTATCCCTCGCATTGTTGAGATATTGGCTATGGATCCTGAAGAAAATCACGATGCACACAAGGTAGATATAAAGTAATATTCCGTCCTGATGAAGTAATAATATTTCTCTCTTTTGCAAACAGGGAGTTTTGTACCTTCTGTTGGGACCTGAGCAAGATCCTTTATTGACAAAACGAGATTGGCCTTTGGTGAAAATACTTTGGCCGGCTGTTGTGACGTCTAAACCATCTGAGAAGTTATCCGTCATTCGCTTGAAGGAAATACTCGTGGAATCTGTTCATAAACATTTTCCGACCACTGCTATTGCTTTAGAAGTACCAGATTCATGTGTGAAGACTGCCTCAGCTTTCTTTGAAACGTTTCCAAAGCCCAATGTATCTCAACCTACTGACAAGGAGATCCAAGGAGGATTGCAATCGCTGAAAGAGCTTGGAATTCGCAACAAGGAATTATATTATGGTGTCTTGAATGATTTACTAAGTGCAATAATCGACGGAAATTTACACTGGCGACACAGACTGATGGCTATGAACTTCATCAGAGATCTAGTTCATCCGGATGAAGTATATCCTGTAAAAGTAGTCCGATACTTTCTAGGTGCATTGATCCACGACTCCTTGGATGAACGGAAAGTCGCTATACGAACAGTTATCTACATATTAAAACAGCAGAAGCGAAAACACCAAAAGGTACTTTATCTTTGTTTAGATGATACATTGACTGATATACTTATTACTAAATTAAAACTTTTTCTATAGATTAAAATTGATATATCAAAGTTTCAAAAAAAGCCATCGACTAATGACAAGCAGATAGAAAAGTGGACACCTGGAGAAAGACCTGACAATGCTTGGCTTCAATATGATTTTGATACGCGCCCCGTTACTGAAGAACAATGGAACGAACCTAGGTTCGTTCATCAACCATATCTTGGTTATTATGCATGGCCTAAGGAAGTGGAAGTGTACGCACCCTCGTCTCAGCAACCTTGTCTAGACCCAGAAACGCGAAAGCTGTCTGAAATTGAGAGCGAGGTGGATCGTTTCTTCGGAGATAAACAGAACGTGGACAAACTCGTGAAATTCTTTAGTTTGGAGGAGAAAAAAGGCAGGGATAAATTTAATGGTTATCGGTTCCTATTATTTAAGGGGCTTTTCCGTAACCATGGTGATGTCCACTTGCATCACTTCCTGCCTCATCTGCAGAGGCTAGTGGCAGATAAACACGAGAGTAATCAACGTTGTGCTGCTGAAATAACAGCTGGTCTGATCAGAGGAGCAAAACATTGGCCATTCCAGATGACATCAAACATGTGGAAAGCTTTACTTCCCATAATAAGGACCACTTTGACAAACTTAACAGTGGAGACTGTAGCTGACTGGGGGGTTTGCTTTGCTACATCGCAAGAACGTAGAGATCCCAACAGACATCACTGGTTACTCGAATGTTTGATGGAAGAACCGCCACTAGGGGAGTCGGAAGCATCATTTATAGAATGTGGAAGACTTTACGCTTTACAAGGTGCACTTAGTCAACAGTCCTGGCGCGTGTCCCAATTATTTCGGCGCTTACAGACTCGTCTAGAAGACAGACTTTTCGCTAACCCGTTCCAAAATGTACGAGACCGATTGGCGTCTCTACTTGTTATGGTGTTCGATGGGGATTTGCAGTTTTCTGAAAAGTCTCCATATCAAACGAGTCCACGTGTACAAGATTTAATTGACAAAGTAATGCCGAAATTACAATCACTGGCGGAAGACTTACCAGTTGCAGAAACTAGCCAGGAGAAGTCTCTCTCAACAATTGTGGCAAACGTCACTTTGAATAATGATAAATCAAAGAACTCTAAAACCGAAGAACGCGAAGGGGCCATAAGGTTGTTGAAAATAATTTGCAAATGGTTGATTGGTAGTATTTCACGATCTCAGTACGGAGCACTGCCTGGTTTCTATGAATTATTCCCCATAGTTTGTCAATTAGAAAATTGTGAGACCGATGAAGAGTTATCCAAGACTTCTTCTGGAACGTTAGCAGTCCTTGCTCAAGCTCTTACTCTACCTCGATATATTAATGTCGCTCTGGAGGCTGTGATCAAAGTTTCCAAGAATGGTTCGTGGTGGGCAAGAGCTACTTGTCTTGATTACTTACAAGTCTTTGTGTTCCATAACATGAGTATAGTTCTTAGCAACAGTACGTGGGTTAATCGTATTAGAGATATGGTTCTCGATTTGTTAGAAGATGAACGATTGGAGGTACGTGAGAAAGCTGGTCAAGTTCTTGGAGGATTGTTACACTGTAATTTCATTCCTGACCAGGAATCTTTACTGGTAAGTTCTATCGCTGGACATTAAACGTTATTTGTTGAACATGTAACCAAATTAAGTGTCATTCTAGGAGCAATTTAAAGTAAAGGCAAAAACTCGCTTATCCAAACGAAAAAATAAAAAAATTTCTGAAGTAGTAGAGCGCGATAGAAATGCTGAAATCAATGCAATTCGTATAAGACATGCAGGTGTCTTGGGACTTTGTGCATTTATTCGCGCCCACCCTTATGATGTACCTAAGTATGTTCCTTCGGTCTTTGAACATCTTGGACCTCATCTCAATGATCCTCAACCTATTCCGGTCAGTATCAGTTCTATCCAGCTGGAAGAAATAATTGTTAATTCTAGTAATTCAAAGTATTTATGTTACTTTTATTTTCAGACAACGATTAGAAAGACATTAGGTGATTTTAAAAGAACGCATTATGATGGATGGACTGGGCTTACTGGTCACGCACAGCAGTTCACAGAGGAACAACTTGGGATTTTGCAAGATTTATCTGTGCCACCTTCCTATTATGCTTGATCATTGGCTGAAAGTACTATTTCAATCATCCTAATGCCAAATGCTGTGGTGAAGTTCTAGCTACTCATCGTGAAAAGATGATGAGGAGGACATTAATATTAATTTTTAAAATAGATTGCGGATGGTACTGTGCTCATGGAATTAAGTAAATAATGTTGTACTGTACAAACGTGTTGTATTCAATGGGTTGGTTAAAGAATTTTTTAATGTTCTTAATAAGAATGGCTATTTTCAAGTTAAAATAAATACTTATTAACACGAATGAAACTAATTTTGGTAAAACTACAGAATACGATTCCTTCTTGAAGAGCTTCATGTAAAAAATACTAAACAATCTATAGCTAGCTTCAAGAAGGAGTCGTATTCTGCAGTTTAGCCCTAATTTTATAGGAATAAACAGAACACGTAATACTTGGTAACCTTTGGAGTTGGATTAGCATCAAAGTTGGTCATCAAATTAATGAAGCAATATTCCATGGAAGAACATTATTTAACATCCTGTATACGAAAGACATCGTTCATATTTATTTATTTGTAGCATGCTAATTTAGAGAAAATTGAATTTACAGAAATGTTATAAAAATGAACTTGTATAAGGGTGTTTTTTAATTCTATTCTAATTCTCTAATATTTAAATGACTAGTTTAAAAGAAATTTCAATTGTCAACAATTTTATGTTATCAGAGTGTTTCTATCTTATCTATGAATATATATGTATATTGATTGTTCCGCTTCTTCGTATACCTATACCACTTCTGGGCTTTAGAGCTTCCTCGCCAGAGTTCAATGGTCGAAAATATTAATCCATAGAGCTCGGAAGCACTCGGAAGTCTTCGGAAATGCAACAGCGCCTCCTTCGTAACGTTTTAATATCGTATAGTACTGAAGATATTGCAGCACAAAGTAGAAAGAGTACGGTGTATTAGGTAGATGTGAATTACAAGTGCTCAATTGGGTGCACTAGTTAGGGGATGAATAATCAAATTTTTCATGCAGTATTGTGACACTTATGACTATGGCTATCTCGCATAGTTTTATGGGAGATATCGTTCATCTTAATGTTGGCGGCACAAGGTACTAGTTACAATCAACTTTCTGTAGTATGTCAAAATGTGAAAATTGAAGTCAGATGGCAAACGTCCATAAAACGTTTTCGTCGTTACGTTATTTAGTTTAATGACTTGTATGACATAGAATCTTCATCTTATAGGTTTTCTACATCCAGACAAACCTTGTCATGGATACCAGATTCTTTCTTCACAGCTCTGTTGAGTAATCGCATCACCAGTCGAAGAGATGAAAATGGTGCATTGTTCATAGACAGGGATCCAAAGATCTTTTCTGTGATATTGAATTATCTACGTACCAGAGATATAGATTTAAAAAGTATAGATATTAGGACCTTGAGACACGAGGCTGAATATTATGGGATTACTCCTTTAGTTAAACGGTTGATGCTATGTGAGGATTTGTCTCAATCATCCTGTGGTGATGTTTTATTTTATGGCTATTTGCCACCACCATGTGAGCATTACTATTTATAATATGTTTGATTATATTTTAATGCAGAAACACTATTCATGTTACAATAACAAATATTTTAATGAATGTTACAGGTATGCCGTTACAAGAACCAACTAGTGTGAATTCTAGCAATAATGATATTTCGGTTCATGGCAGACTTACAGGATCTAATTCAACACCTAGAGTAGAAATTGCGACGACATCCCAATCTATTGTTTTACCATCTACCTCTTCCAATCAAACTACTAGTAATAACGGTAAGATAATGATATTGAATAGCAACTATATTCATTTCCTTCAACTGTACAATTATGTCCAAGAACTTGATAGAAAGATATTGTAACAAAAAGATGTGGTCCTGCTGGCTTGTATATGGATCACTGCTTACTAATGTCATAGTATTATCATTCAAAATTTTTGGTAACAGGGCAACAACATCAGAAAGCATCTTTGCCTGGACATACTCGAAACTCTTCTTTAGATTATCGGGTATCGCAACGTGGACTACCACATTCACGTACGCCATCTCTGGACTTAAGGCATGCCAGAAACAGTTCGGCAGATTTAAATAAACTTTTTAAGAACGATGTGGGCTTAATATTCGGTCCTCAGCAAGGTAAAAAGAAAGTAATTAAATGCTCTGCATTTAAATGTGGTTCCACAACGTAACAATTAATATATATAATTCAGTTTCAGCCTGGGTAGATCCTTTAAGAGTTCAAATAATAAAGGCACATCACAATTGGATAGTAATAGCCTATGCTCACTTTATAACATGCTACAGATTAAAGGATTCGTCGGGATGGCAGCACGCATTTACGAGTCCGCATATAGAGTCTATAATTGAACGTGTAGCAATAAATGCAAAAATGGGTAGTGGTACTGATGGTAAAATGGTTGCTATTTCTTATGGTAGTCAAGTACGTTTGTGGAGCGTTTCCGAAGATGGGATTAAAACAAATATCGGGACGTTTAATTTAAACGTTCGCGTCGAGTATTTATTTTTCATTGGCAGCCAGTTGGTTGCTTTATCGCCAACTGGAAAAATTGGGGTGTGGCATGCGATGACTCATCATTGGCAAATACAAGATGTAGTACCAATTTCATCCTTTGACACTGCTGGTTCCTTCTTATTACTGGGATGTAACAATGGATCTATCTACTATATCGGTATGCCAGGCATCTGTACTTCTTACTCATCTTCATATTATCGATTATTCCTTATCATTAATTGTTGCAGACATGCAGAAGTTTCCTTTAAGAATGAAGGACAATGATTTACTTGTAACTGAATTGTATCGCGACCCAAGTCACGACCCGATCACGGCCATATCAGTTTATCTAACACCAAAAACAAGTAAGTTTCATTCCTTCAATTAGTAGAAAGATAATAATATTTAACATGAAGTAAAGGAGAGATTATTATGTTTAAAACGTAATGGCGTTCTTAATTTGTTTTCCAAGATATTGTTTAACAAAAAATTATTCATTTAAAATGAAAATATTTCAGTTAGAATTATCATGCAGTAAGGTCCTATCCATCTGAAACGCATTAATCAGATTTGACACCTGCCAATTCCAATTGGTGTGTTTCAGCTGGAGAAGCTTTTCAATTTTTGTTTGTACATAGGAAATTGTATGCGAATATTACATTATTAACAATAACAATTGTTTATTGTAAATGTTGCCTCGATATCGGCAAATAGCCGTGTTACCTATTATGACCGCTATTTATTCCTTTTCATTAGTCACTGTAATTGCTGCGGAAAAAATGTACCATTATAACTAGCAAGATGTGTCCATGCTTATCAGTTTTATGAAATTCATAACATCATCATCACTGTGACATAACCTTATTACAATATACAGCTCATCATCACCATCTAATTAAAGATCAATAAACGATCAGAGTGTCGTTAGCTCTTTTTTGTTAACAAAAATTTATCATTACATTTTTTGCTTCATGATTTCGTACGGTACAACTGGATACATAGCACAAGGCAAGTATGGGTCCAATCCCTTTGAAATGAATAAATACAAATTCAAATATGATACAACTTCATCTTTTGCATTACAGTGAATGCACTTACACATCTCCTATGCTGTAGTTATCATACCCTTCCTCTCAAGACTCCTAACGTTTCACTCTTCATCACTGTGAATCCAAAGCTCAGTGTCAGTGCTAATGTAATCCTATTAATGTATATTTTTAAAAACGCTCCCAAGCAGATTGTCTATAACCAGAGAGTTATAGCACATTTTGATTTTGGATCTCACTGGCTCACTGCACCCTGCTATCTTTATGCGTCCAGTTGTACTACTGCAAATCACATGTCGTATTTTACTTTACAATTTTAATCGTACCTCTTGCAATGGTTCTCTCCAACTATTATTTATTCTTTTGAATATTAAGTTCAATTACTAGAGCTGCCTGCTTGCTCTCCCTATTCATAGCATTATGTTCCATGCCAGCATCTGAGAGGGGGAGGGAAGGTAATAGAAAATAAAAGTATCTTCGCTTATGTATTTATTCATTTGCTGGATATTGTGAAGAAAACAAAGAAAATTAAACGTTTAAGTATATTATTAGTATATATCTTTGTGTATTGCTTTTATTCTTTAGCATCAGCCTTATTTCTTTTTTTATGTAAAAATTTTCTTTCAACTTTGCAGATTCTATATGTAAACTGATCCTGCATGACTGCCCTCTTTCAATGCATTGCCAAATATCAGAGTTCACTTCTTCATGAATCTGCTGTTTCCCGCTAAGGGTGTTATTATTATAGTGCCACTCATCATGCAACATATGTCATTATTTCATTGACTATGATATTATTAATATCTCTGGTAGTCTAAGCAGCACTTATACTCTATCATGTACACTCGCAGTACACTATTATTATGTAGACAAGGTGTAACCAATCATTCAGATATCTTTTAGGGGGTCTTTGTTTGATATGTCTTAATGATTCTTATAATTATTAAAATATTCTAATATATATGAATAATAATAATAACAACAACAACAACAACACATTACCCCCTAGAGTGAATCCAATAGTTTGGATATACCTTATACATTCTACTTTATCTTATAATATTTTTATTGAATTCTGTACATACTACTAATTATGTATTGTTACCAGAAGATTTCCTATGCCTTATCACAGGTTTGTGTGGGAATTGGATCGAAATAGCGTATGGCACAAAATCAGGCAGTGTGCGGGTTATCGTACAGCATCCAGAAACTGTTGGACACGCACCACAGCTCTTTCAAACGTTTACAGTACACCAGAGCAGTGTAACAAAAGTAAATATTCCCGACCATATAGGTGTATCATAATTTACTGAATAAAAGGTTATGCTTTAACAATAATTATATTAAAAATTGTAGGTAACACTATCGGAAAAATACTTGGTATCCGTATGCTCAGAATATAATCACGTAAGGAGCTGGACTGTAACAAGATTTCGTGGAATGATCTCCACACAACCTGGTTCAACTCCTGAAGCTAGTTTTAAAATCGTCTCTTTGGATGCTGTAGAGCCCTGTGTCAGCTACAGTGCTGGCAATGATTTTGGTATGTGAAAGTATTCACGGTTTTCTGGAGATCTTTAGTCTTATTTGCTTTCGTCGCAATGTTAATTTATCTCATTCATTGTCACAGGACCATTTGGCGAACAAGACGACGAGCAGGTTTTTGTACAAAAAGTTGTACCCGAGACTGATCAATTATTTGTACGACTAGCATCCAATGGCGAGCGAGTATGTGTAATTCAGTCAGTCGATGGAAGTGTTATTAGTTCTTTCTGTGTTCATGAGTGTGAAGGATCAAGTCGTATGGGCTCAAGGCCTAGAAGATTTATATTTACTGGACATTCCAATGGAGCTGTACAAATGTGGGATTTGACTACAGCATTGGATCTTATCATTAAAGGAGAAAAGGGTGAGCTTGAGAATTCATTTTGTGGGTTTTGTAAATATATGTAATATAGGACTATTTTGTAACTCAAGATGGGCATTGGGAATCCCTAGTTTAAGGTAGTTCAAAGTTCGGTTACATCTTAATCAGTTAAAATTTCACCAACAACTGAATGCCTGATCTGGACATCTGATTGATGGATTTGTCATTTAATCCTTAGTTCAATTTTAACGTCGAATCCCACATGTGTTATTTATATTTATTATTTTCACTAAAGTGTCACATGACATGTCTGTTACAGCCAAGGAAGTAACTGGTGGACCAACACCAGAAGAATTATGGAAACTGCTTGACCAGTGTGATCTAAGTAACAGTCATTGTTCAACTCCTTGCATAAGTCCATGCCCCTCACTTGTAGCAGCAAACCCAAGAATAAAGGCAAGCAATGTTCTCTTTCTTAATCAATCTCAAAATTTAGAGTCTGCCCCAGGACCAAGTCAACCATAGGATATTAATAATTTCATCGCATCCATATGTATAGTTGTGATTTATATCTAGCGTGATTACAATTTAACATTGTCATTATTACATCTTTCATAAATCATTAATACCTTTAGAATTTAAGATAGAGTTCCTAAAACATTTTCAATTAAACACAAACAATTTTTATATAATGTGCAAATATAGTCTCTTCCAACGAATATCGACGATTTAAGAATAAGTTTTAATTAACGATTGAAAAATATAACTGATGAATTTTGAGTGGGTAACATCAATTATCAATATAGTCTCAACTGCGTAATTAACTTTTGCAATAAGGTTTAACTATTGGCATATACATACTTTTTTCAATGAATTGACATTAATATTTTGTTCATCGATATTAAGAATCCCCCTCACCTTACCCCAATTATGAATAAGAAATGACACTTGTAGTAAGAAAAACTTTTGAGTTCAGTGTCTTTATAGAATTTCTAAGATTATGATAAATCTTGCCGCGAATGTATCTATATTAAAGTGAAGAGCTTCGTTTTGAGCACAATTCACAATTAACATACTAGCAGCAAGTTAGACTTTAAATACTCTGTCGTTCAAGAGAAACAAGCAAAGCGCAAGACTATTCTGATATATAAGTAGTTATATATTTTTGTTACGTTTGTGCCAGATATAAATATTTAAAATAAAATATTGTAACACTGTTGTAATTGTTCTCTCTGTCATTTACATATATCAAAAATAAATCAAAAATTTCATATAACGATTCAAATATTTCATTTGGATAATGTAAATAGAGAAAGTTGAATTAAATGGGGCCGTGCATCTGTCAAAAATGTATTGATCCATCTTTCTACACTATATTGATAATTGCATAACGTTATATTACAGATCTTTTTAAAATATTGTTTATTTGTACACATGCCAATTTAATGCGAACACTAATACGTGCGCGACATTTACAGGATGATAATATAATCGAAACGATTAATTTCTATGTTATTAAATGTTTAGATGTGGCGCAACGCTTAGTCATATAAGTAACAACATTTGGCATTACAATTTCTTCCTAACATTATAGTCTCAAAGCTATACAGTGTCATGACTGTAGAAACCAGTCTAGTCAATTTGAGGCACTACGGTGATTTTATCATGTTCGTTATTAAATAATTAACTGGGAGACGTGAATTACGCGATAGAATATATGATATTTTTTTTTTTTTTTTTAAATAAGGATATAAAAATTGTTTCATACAAAATTTTTGAACAGTAGTACAGTTCAATTCTATTGTGTGAACCATTTCAATAAGAATGAAATAGGTATACGTTGAAAATTGTCACTGTCACGACCTTCAATACTTAATGTTTTAATTTAATTATACTATAAAATTCGCTTTAGTCTCTTAGTATTGTTCTTCCTCTTAGAAACAACATGGACTTCAAAGGAAATGCTTATGCCAAAATAAATTATTACTAAACCATACTGGATTAGTCATTGGTGTTAACAAACAACACCAAGTCACTAAACCTATTACAAATAAAGAGAACAACCCAGCTCGTTTCAATGGATTTTTGTAGGCCACGACTTCAGATAAATCAGGAAAACCCATATGATTGCAGAATGAGTGCGCTGTGAAAGGTGCTACGAAGTGCCCTATAAAATATGAAATTGAAATTAATTGTGTGCAGTATGTGATATATAAAATATAACAAAATAAAATGTTATTTACCACTCTTAGCAAAAAGAAATGCAGCGTAAGCACCGAATAACGTTGTATAAGCAAATTGAAAACCTGAAGTGGAAATTTTATACGATAGTAAAACTTGTTTTTCTTTTATTTGTAATTTTATACATCAAATGAAAAAGTACCTACATGATATGAATAGAACGTGCTTTAACTCCATGCCCGTTTTGGTTCTTTCTACCACATGATGTAGATGAGCAACCCCAAAAAATAGGGGACATATAAAAATCGCAGTTGTTGGAGTAAAACATTGCAATAACAATGGTAACATACATGCTCGAAATGTCCATTCTTCGGATAATGGGGCTACTACTTGATTTCTCCACCAAGTCAAACTTCCTAAACTTCCTAACCAGTACATAGGTTCTGTAATGTATAGGATGCATGAATATGACAATGTTCGTTACAAAAACTGAAAGTAATTCTTAATTGTATATTGGACATACTACATACTAACCAGTATATAATTTCCATAGACCATTAAGACCCTGTACACTCAAAGGTCCCAAGAATAAAATCATCGTCAGGAACAATGGTAAAATGATTGCCTGAATAAATCCAGGCCATCTGAGACCCAGCAATTCCCATACAGTTGCCTAAAATACATAAATTGATTAACGAAGCCTAAGATTTTTAAATATATGAATATCAAGAAGAATACTGCATAACAATGAATACCTTCTGAAATATTTTTTCATCTAATCCAAAGTATAAAAATACTGGAGAGATCAGATTTACAATAAAGACACTGAAGAATCTTTTTTTTATAGTACTGGGATGTTCCCTATAAATAAAAATCCAAGACACACAATTAGCTTAATATAAGACATAGATATATATATATATATAAATTAAAAAACGGAGTATCTATGATAAGTTTTGAATAGCCCGCGACGCGGATTTAAAACGAAAGAAAGAATTGTCCAGTATAGGTGGCCACATTAGTCAGTTTTGTCCAGAATTATAGGGAGTTGCGCGATGAGACATGAGAGCGAGAAGGAGAGATGGAGCAAGCCAAGAGTAGTAGTCATTCATATTGGCTCCCGTCGTGAATACAGTTACACTTTGTTCGTGGCTGGCTATTAAAGGGCCAAGCGTTCGAGGGTTCTACGAGTCGTGTAAAATGGAGGTCTGACGAGGGGAGATATCTAGACTGGCGCCGGTATACGTACCTGTTCTCCGGAGAATTCCAAACGTAGAGACTAGCGACGTAGACAATCGAGAGAGCGAAACATGAGAGGATCGGAGAGACACAGGAAAAATCGGTATTTCTGTCCGTGCTCTCCATAATTCCATACTGACGTTGGTTGGTTGTGTTCGCGGAATACTGCGACAGGGAGACAGAGAATCAGGGTAGGGGGATTAGAAGGGACCGGCGGGTAAGGTGGTACGTAGGGTGGGGAGGACACCAATTCATCCGATTGGCGCTCGCGCACCAGTCGGCAGTCTTACCGTCAATGAGAAGATGGCCGCTGTGCTCGGTGGAAGTGTCGCCATTGTTTAGTGTTTAGTTGTTTTACCGTTTTTCGCGTTATTCCGAAGAGCCTGCCAAGATGCCGAGCGCGTCGTTCACCTCGTCGCGCAGCTACGTACGAAGATCCCGGAGGAAAGGTGCCAATAGGATTCCTCTGCCTTCGAGAACTACCTCGGGTGAGACTATGCTCTTCGTAACTCTGTTCACGGCTCACCTGTCTTGGCTCTCTTCCCTTGCGAGCCTGACTCCCTGTTTCCTATTTTTGATCGTAATGATCATCCAGCACTCTGCCACTCTCTCTCTTATTCTTATATCTTCTTTTTTGCCTCTTACTTTTCTTACTTTCGACAATATACTCGCGTATGTACGCTCGACAACCTGCCCACGTCTTGTCCACGATATTCATTCTACGAGCGCCCTAAAAAAGGCCCACTCCAATCTTTCCGATGACGTTTCCCAATCGTTATTCCTATCGCCCTCGCTTACACAGACTTTTCTTTTTCGATCATTAATATCCTTTCGCGAAATTTAATCTGGTTTACCTGCTTGCTCTATTTTAATATCGTGTTTGCATATCGTTCACTATGAATTTTAAAATTTCTATTTGTCAAAGACGGATTATATGCAAAATATAAGAAACGCTATTGCTAATCTTTTTCGTTTTATTAGAAATATTTTATGATTATGTAAAATTGATCTGAAACCTTTATTGTAATATACATTCCTTTTAAGTGTATTGTTGATTTTGAAAATTTGTTAATGCTGCAGAGTCATTCATGCTACTCGATACTAAATATACCAAGCTTGTTTAAAATACTTTATTGAGAGAATTCTTCCATTAACCGTTTATTGTGAAATAATAGTAAAGAAAATTTGTTCTATTGTTCTCTTTCTTGAGCAATGTGTATCGGGTTTCTTTGTATCTTTTGTATGTTTGAGTTTTATACGTCAATTTGGAGAATATCAGAATATTTACATACAGCAATAACATTTCAGTTAGTTACTATGAAGTATAGTGAATAGTATTTGATAGAATTTGTAAACAAATTTGGAAAATAAGGAATCATTTTTTTTTTGGTTTTACATGCCAAACCTAAATGTGTTAATGAAGCTTGAATACTTCAAATTGGTATAAAATTGAATTTATAGTTTATATGTCTATGCCTAAAAGTAGTACTTTGTGGCATGTAACAATGTGCATGCCCTTCTAATGTAACTTCATCCAGATGTCTTCTGAGTAACATCTGTGTGGTATCATATCGAGCTACCATTGTATTTCACATGATAACTATAGATCTTTGTACCTAACTGCACTATGCAATTGTTATTAATAATTAATTAACCTTTTCTTTTTGAAAATATTCTTGCGTATGCATAAAATGATAAGGCGTCACTTCATTAATAAACATATGTCATATGTCTTTTTCAAAATTAATTAATAATTTAGTTCTACATTTTATTTCTAATTTGTTTTCCAATGTTTCAGCTTGATTTAAGTGCTGTCATAAAATTATCATAATTATTTCACATCCAATCCAAAAGAGTATAGAAGTATAAGATTTATAGCTGAGTATTTACAATTAGTTTAAACTTGTTTTTTATAGCAATGAGTATATATATTTTTTTATTGTATGATCTGACATATATTTGTCATCGGAGCTTTCATTGTCATCCGAACTAATGGGGAACAAAAATGAATAGTCATTGATGTACACAAAATTTGGATTGTCATTTGTGCAATTCTTTTCCAAGCAGGAATAGTGGTTTATTAAATATAGATTTACATGAATAAATAAAATATCCTCCTTCATGTACACTACAATTTTTTTGTTTGTTTTGTCAGCCGAGCCATGCGAGCTGCCGTGTCCCGCTTCAAATCAAATTCCTCCTGGCGGTGGGGTCGGCGGCGGTGGCAGCGGAGGTAGAGGTTCTTCACCTAGTGTATCTGGTGTAGCTGCGCCATCTCCATCTCCATCACATTCACACTCTTCACCATATGACCTGAGACGCAAAAGTCCTCCTCATCCTGACCCAGCACCGGGCACTAGTTCTGCTTTACCTCCTCCTGGTGGAAGCAGCGTTGCAGCTGCTCTTGGTTCATCCTCTCTACCAGCCAGAAAGCGACCTAGACGAACATGTTCATTGTCCACCGACGGTAAGTCTTATTAAAGATTCGCAAGTATAGAGTAAACAAAAGATACCTTGACAAATATAAATAATACCAGTACCAGATCTTAGAAGAATTAATTGGGTTTACTTATTTTGGAGCAGGTACAAGCACAAACACGGCAGCACACTATCTTCAGTATGAACTTCCGGATGAAGTGCTGCTCACAATATTCAATTACTTGATGGAGCAGGACCTGTGTCGGGTATCGCAGGTTTGTAAGCGGTTCCAGGCGATTGCAAACGATACAGAACTATGGAAGTCTCTTTATCAACAAGTATACGAATATGATCTGCCGCTGTTTAACCCTGCGCCCTGTAAATTCGAATTCGTATCGCCGGATGAGTCAGACTATCCGAATCCTTGGAAAGAGAGTTTTCGGCAGCTTTATAGAGGGGTGCACGTCAGGCTTGGATTTCAAGATTTGAAATTCAAAGGACGAAATCTTCCCTATTTCAACACAATCCAAGGAGCCCTAGACTACGTGGATGAATATAGAAGTAGTAGTGGTTCATCTCCGAACAGTAGTGCCAGCACGAATAGTCAAGGGAATTGTTGTGGCAACAACTCGCAATCCTCCGAAGAGGCGCCGCAACATTTAGTGTTTCTGCATGCTGGAACGTATCGTGGTGAATTCCTCGTGATAGACAGTGACGTAGCACTGATAGGTGCAGCGCCGGGTAATGTGGCTGAATCCGTCATTTTGGAACGAGAGAGTGAATCCACAGTGATGTTCGTGGAAGGGGCTAAGCGAGCTTACGCGGGACATCTGACGTTAAAGTTTACACCGGATGTTACCAGCACAGTTCCACATCATAAACACTATTGTTTGGAGGTCGGTGAAAATTGCAGTCCCACCGTCGATCACTGCATTATCAGGAGTTCGAGCGTAGGTAAGTGGGTCTTAAGTAGGTCTGCCAGTTCGTTATTTTACGTGTAAGTTCAGTTAGTATATCTTTTATTCGATCGGATTGTACAAGCAACTTTTTTTTTTTTTCTTCTCTCTTGTTCAGTTGGAGCAGCTGTTTGCGTATCGGGTGTAGGTGCCAATCCTGTTGTGAAGAACTGTGACATTTCGGACTGCGAGAATGTTGGTCTTTACGTGACAGATTACGCGCAAGGTACCTACGAGGATAACGAGATATCGCGGAACGCATTGGCAGGCATATGGGTGAAGAATTATGCGAATCCTATTATGCGACGAAATCACATTCACCATGGAAGGGACGTTGGAATTTTTACGTTCGACAATGGCCTAGGATACTTCGAGGCAAACGACATCCATAACAATCGTATTGCTGGGTTCGAGGTAAAGGCTGGCGCGAATCCCACTGTTGTGCACTGTGAAATTCATCATGGCCAGACAGGTGGTATTTACGTCCACGAAAATGGCCTGGGCCAGTTTATCGACAACAAAATTCATTCGAACAACTTTGCTGGCGTTTGGATAACATCAAATTCGAATCCGACGATTCGCAGAAATGAGATTTATAACGGGCATCAAGGAGGCGTTTATATATTTGGCGAAGGAAGGGGTTTGATCGAGCACAATGACATTTATGGGAACGCCTTGGCCGGCATACAAATTCGAACAAATTCTGACCCCATCGTTCGGCACAATAAAATTCATCATGGACAGCATGGCGGAATTTATGTACACGAGAAGGGACAAGGTCTGATAGAAGAGAACGAAGTATTTGCGAACACGTTGGCAGGTGTCTGGATAACTACGGGATCGACTCCGGTGTTAAGAAGAAATCGGATTCACAGTGGGAAGCAAGTCGGCGTTTATTTTTATGATAATGGTCATGGAAAATTAGAAGACAATGACATATTCAATCACTTATACTCAGGAGTACAAATCAGGTAACGTGAATATAATAATTATTAATGAATACCATGTCGCTTTACATTTATTAATAGTTAAGTCTTTAATTTTATGTCAAACTGACACTCAGTATATTGTTTTCAATTGGATAGGACTGGAAGTAATCCTGTTATACGCGGAAACAAAATATGGGGTGGACAAAACGGTGGTGTCCTTGTATATAACAGTGGCTTAGGGTTACTCGAACAAAATGAAATATTCGATAATGCAATGGCAGGCGTTTGGATTAAAACCGACAGCAATCCAACCCTAAAAAGGAACAAGATATTTGACGGTCGAGACGGCGGCATTTGTATATTCAATGGTGGCAAGGGTAAGCGTCATTCTTTTAATAAAATATTTTGACACTTGCTGTATCAAAAGTATCCCATTGTTTCTAATTTGACGTCTTATTACGTATACAGGTGTTTTGGAAGAAAATGACATATTTCGAAATGCACAAGCAGGAGTGCTCATCTCGACACAGTCGCATCCAGTACTAAGGAGAAATCGAATTTTCGATGGACTGGCTGCAGGTGTCGAAATAACCAATAACGCGACCGCCACGTTGGAATTTAATCAGATTTTCAACAATCGATTTGGCGGTTTGTGTTTAGCAAGTGGCGTTCAGCCAACTACCAGAGGTACGTATATTTGTTTATGGTTTATCGAAAAATTCTTCTTTTCTTCCTCAACTTCCCGCAACGACCCTGTCACCATGTTTATTGATGACGAGTCAAGCATCCGTTAATAAACTTTGTTCTGATTTCAGGTAACAAAATATTCAACAATCAAGATGCCGTCGAGAAGGCAGTAGGCAACGGTCAATGTTTATACAAAATTTCGTCGTACACGTCATTTCCAATGCACGACTTTTATCGCTGTCAAACGTGCAACACTACCGACCGAAACGCCATATGTGTCAACTGTATAAAAACCTGTCACGCAGGACACGACGTGGAATTCATTAGACACGATCGGTTAGTAGTGTAACGATTCTATTCTCACTTCTTATTTGTCGTTTCCTGTGACTAACAAAATTTTTATCACCTATTCAGTGTTTATCAGTCTCGTGCGCCTGTCAATAAAATCTATTTTTAAATATAATTCTTTACAGGTTCTTCTGCGACTGTGGTGCTGGAACGTTGAGCAACCAGTGTCAACTTCAGGGCGAGCCAACGCAAGACACAGATACCCTCTACGATAGTGCCGCTCCCATGGAGTCGCACACGCTCATGGTTAACTAGGAATTAACTTAATCTAACGTAACCAATCAAACGACTATAATCCGTAAGTCCGATTCATTATAACCACTGTGCAGTAATCTGTTGCCGAGTTCTCTTTATTCTTATCATTTTACACGACTTCCTTTTTGTTTCTCTTTTTTTTTTCCTCACTCAAAATAGTCTCATCATTCATTCGATTGGTATTATTGTCAGTTGTTAACGTGGTAGCACAGCCTCCGTTATTTATTTGCACTCGCGATACCCGGGTAATCCGATTCACGTAAATTACATAGATTACTTTTTTTTTTATTTCACAGAAAATTATGAAATTCGGTGCGTTTGCCTCTTTTTCTTTTTTTTTTAAATATCTTCCTTTTTCACGTATCGTTAATGTGCCTTCGCCACAGAGATACACTCGATCAGGATCACGCGTTACACGTGTCTTCGTTTACGTAAGTCTTCTCGATCTCGTATAAATTTTCCAATATGATAAAGTCTAGAGAACTCTGCAAACGTTACATATCCCTCCTACCCGCGGTATAACGATAATATGACGCATTGACAGTGAAAATAATTAAATAAAAAAAAAAAGAATAACCATGGCACTCTCGCATAAATCGTATAAAATAAAGTCAATGAAAAAAAAAAAGAAAAAGAAAAGAAAAGAAACATGAACGTTACTATATTGATCGACTGACCCGAAGCATAATTAGAAGTGTACGCGGTGAAGTGTCTCCTGTGAGGCTTCGGCTGCTACTCGTATTTTTAGATGAAAACGAAGAACAACAGTGACAAACTTTTGTGTACAAAATATGTGTATACGTCATCTGATAAAGACGATCGATTGTGCTAACGATGTATTACTGTTACGGCAGTCTTAACGAACTGCCGTTGATGCTAATAGAGATGCACGGTAGCAGCAGAATAATCGTAAAAGCAGCCCAATCACGGTTAATAAGATATGTAATAAAGTGACGCGAATGTAAATTGTGTATTAACGCGGCCAATTGAACGGACATAGAGAGAGAGAGAGAGAGAGAGAGAGAGAAAGAAAGAAAGAAAGAAAGAGAACGGAAGACAAGGAGAGATTGAGAAGAAAGAGGTACGATAAGGAGGAACGTTATTGTTCGAAACTCTCGCAAACGAAGGTTTATCGACTCTAAACTGAACTGTATGCTCGCGAACATACGTCATTAGAGGGTGATTGTGTTTTGATAAAGCACAGCGGAATGCAGCAGCGGAGCCCCATTCGAGGATATCGTTATTCATGGAATTGAAAGGATGAAAAATCAGAAGCTTGAAGTTGCCCTTACGAATTGAAGCGTTACGAGGTGGAACCCGGTGCGACAGTGTTGCTGGTATCTCGAATATTTGAGGAAATAAAAATTGTATTAACCCTTGCAAGAATATTATCAACACGCAATGTCCCCCGGAATAAGCTAAACGAAACGAAGAACCCATTAGATCAGGAGTAATGTCTAAAAATAATGTGATACATAGAACTCACAGAACCGGCAGGAATAATAATCAAAATGAATGAGAAAAAAAAAAAATATCCTTTAATAACTTTTTTCAAGACGTACACGCACCTAATGACATACGTAAATAACCACGTGCACTCGATTCCTGAATTCCGCTACTGCGTCGTGAATTGTGATGGTCCTAAAGCTGCCTAAGGGCGAAGTGCATAATAAGACGAGGATAATGGAATATTTAAAATAATTTAAATGATAAAGCAACGCTGAACGCGACAGTGTAAACCAGTGAAAGAAGGAAGGAAGGAAGGAAAGAAAGAAAAAAAAACGAAAATATGAAACATACTGTCCGCGGAACAGTTTTTAAAGTAATCTCGAGTTTTTAAAAGTAATCCAATTTTTAAAAAAAAAAAAAAAATATTACGTTAGTGGTAATGTCTAATCATATTATTGTAATTGTATCTCAAGAGGGGGAGTATTCTCTCTTGTTACTGAAGGAAGCGCCTATTAGCGATAATTTTTAGACGCAACCAACTCCATCTACGCAAATGAATACGAAATAAGTAGCTAAAAGAATAAAATTATTAAAGCCAAGTTTTGGATTCGTCATGCAAAACTTTGCGGCATATTAATTATATTGTATGTAGTACTTTTTGTATATCTCTCTTGGTAAAAGTGGGTAAGTGGTATGCGAAAATTGTCTCTGACCCATACCGACCTAAGGTCCGTACCATTATATACGGTGGTGTCATATTATACATAGTATAAATATATATGACTTCCCTATGTGCTTACTGAGAGATAACGTCAGAGGCAATATTCGCTCGTGCATATTAGACCTGACAATGCTTAAATCATATTATGTTCGTGAGTGATGCTGTATGGTGTTTTGTTTTTGTTTTTAATAACCTTTGGTAAATTTTCTTTCTTTTTTTTTTTTTTAACGCCAAGCAAAGGAACTGCAGAGCTATTGTGATAACACACAGAGGACCTATTAGAAATTTCGACGCAAAACATTGTGTCATATGTCAGCACACGGTTGGATATCGACGAGATAAAAATTTTCTATCCAGGGATCTAAAGATTATTACTGATCGCCCGATGTCGCCGTAACTCTCTTTCGTCCCCGAGCAAGAAATTTTTAAGCTGTCGATACGTTAAACCGTGACTTTGCGTTTGCTGGATATATTACGTGAGTTTTCGATTTTACAACGTCATTATCATTCTCATCTAATACGTCAGTCGTATTAACGTCGGAGTCACGAGCTTACAATTTTATGGGCATCTATCGTATTTCATATTCGCCACGGAAGAAAATCATTAAACTCAATCATTGCGTCTCGGTTATTCCATGTAGATTTGTAATAGACGAGAGCTCGTTGCGAATTTATGTCTTTTTGCGAAAGATACTCAGAAAGAGAGGAAAACGTAGAAATAGAAAGATGAAATTTCATTTAGACAGAAAATCACGAATTGTACGCTTACCCTAATACGGTATCGTTTTGTAGATCATGATTTATCCAAAACACACTTTGTGCTTTCTTCTTTTCTTTTATTATCTTATAGTTTCAAGCGTGTTGAGTAATATTTACCGTTTAACATTGTTTTGCGCCGCAGCCACGTTAACGAAATTGAGAGAAATTATTTTCTGTTTTCTTTTTTTTTTCTTTCTTTTTTTTTTCAAGTCGTACTCCTCGAGTGGCTTCGAAAACTGCGTACGTTTACTTTGTCGTCGAAGTATCAAGTTACTGGGATTCTGTTCGTACACGATGCAACGTTAGCATTTGGCAACGGCCACGAGATATCGATTTGTACAATAAATTGGCACGAGAGATCTAACTTCCATAGTATAAAAATGTTGTATCGTTTGGCTGCAGCACGATTCCAATGTTTCTGTTTCTAGTTGTTGGATGTGTTAGAGATAAGATTTAATCGACAATGTAAATCTGTTGTGTTTTAAGTTTTAAATTTCCTGTAAAACCCCCGCCCCCGCCCCCCGCCCCGCCCCCTCGGCTGGCATCACATAAAGTCTAAAGATCTTATGTAAACACTTGCTTTACGGCATTTAACAACAGCTGTAACGTTACAAGGTAATACCGATTTATCAAGTAAATCCGAAGGCAGTGCCTGTAATCGTTAGAAAAAATTTCGTTATCACCGCGCGACGTGACGTAAAATCAACAGAAATATGAAAAAAAAAAAGGAAGACTCGAAATAGATAATTTTTTTTTTAGTCTTGATTAAATTTAATATCTATATTAATATTACCGCACGAGTAGAATTTCTAAATACTTGGAGGAAAAACATATACGATCATTTACCCTATTATTTAATGATATTTTGATTAACATTATTATATATCTTTTCGTCCCCTTATATGTTTCTACTTTTTTTTTTCTTTTTTTTTTTTAATCACGTTTTCGCTGTATTGCAATTTGTACATTATCCCATACTTGTTTATCGATTTTTATGAATGTAAAGCTTTGTTTATTTATCGGATATTATTAAAAGAAACTTTTTTTTTTCTTTCGTCATTAATTCATTCCACGTCTATATCCCGCACCAATATGCCACTTAATTTTTTTTTCCAACAAATACTTGCCATTATTATGTCTGTTGCCATAGGTTGCGATTTGTTTTTTTTTTGTTTTGCGGTAGATACTATAGATAGACTAATACGCAATGTGCAACACACGCATCCACAAGAAATTGATACCACTACGTATTCTGTACATAATCTGCCCACTATATATAATTATATATAAAAATATATATATATATAACGCATTGATTATACTATTATAGAAAATATATTATTAGAAATTATAATTTTTATTTTCTCATCCCGTTTTCATGATTCACAATACCTTTTGATTTTTTTTTCTCCACCAGCAAAAGTTACGGAGTTCTCGGTCGATCGAAAGAGACATCGCAAGTTTTGATTTTGGCAATTGTCCAGCTTCGTTGTTCACCATAATTTTCCGTATAAGGACGTAAACAGTGAACATATTAACCCCTTAAGTGGAAATTACGTGTCTCGGCCGCACGAGTTCTCTGTGCCAAACTAAACTTTGACGGGTTACGCCCGCCGTAACAACTGCACGCACAGAGTTGCGATAAAATTAATTAGTCTGGACGGGCACGTTTGTCTTACAATAAATCTTAAAGGCAAGGGGTTAATTGCAATGTAAATTATTCTAGGCGTATTGCCGGGCATAGGTATTGAGCATATTCGATAAAAATTAAGTAATCACGATACGAGCACAGAACTTTGCCGCGAGTATAACGGCCCCTTTTTGTATTCGAATATAAATCCTTATAAGCATTAGCCACTAATTAAGCCTGCCAGCCACGTTAACTCTGTACGATATTTCTTCTTCTTTTTTTCTATCAGTTTCTGTATCTTCCAATTGGAGCAAGAGCATTGCGCATGCGCAGCGCACATTTTTGGGCATTACATTTCATAAGTCCAATTAAGGTTATACAATGAAAGAACACGAGAGAACGTGCTCGTATGGCAGTTTAACGTGTAATGGAGAAGAAATAGAAAGATAAATCTCGTGAAGTTTTCTTTTCAATTAATCTTAAGCTAACGATAGTAAAGACTGGTCGTACTTGGTGTCGTATCTCGTTTCGCAGGTCTTAACGGTACTCTCCCCCCCCCCCTCTCCCACACACACCCTACCCACTGTTTTATAAGAATTACCGTCATATGAAATTGTAGCGAACATTATCTGTAAACGTCTGAAATGTGAATTAAACATTGAATCATTTGAAATTGACACAACCCCTTTGTTGTCCATTATTGTTCGAGTTCGCCGTTCGATGCGTTCTTAAAGTCACAAAATCATTCCGCGCATCGTACGATGTTCCTCGTGGAAATGACTTTGGCTGCTTTTCATTGTCGCTCGTGAACGCCGTGATACGGCGAAAAAGAGAAACTTAAAAGTTGTGCGTCAGCGTGAGATAATTATGAAAAATTGAAGAGGAAGAAGAAAATTGATGAAAAGTATCGCAACAAGACAAAGGGCGATTCAACGACTGCTATCGCCTTTATGGCGTGACGGATTACAATGCGTGTCCTGCGTTCTGCGAAGCACCTGTGCCCCTCTTGTAAAAATCAATGACTCTACCATTCTTCATCCCCCCCCCCCCCCCCACGGGCGCACCTACCCCTATCCCTTTCAAAGGAGCTGTAATTAATAGCTGAGTGTCGGAAAGTGCTTATTTGTAAATAAGTATATGGGATGACTGTGCATTTTTAATTGGTGAATGTTTTTTTCTCGGTTTTAATATACGTCTTTTTTTTTCAAACATATAGGGGATGTACGTAAAGCCCACAGATTTCTCGACTGCGGCACCTTTTAATTACAAATGGAGTCACGCTAAGTGGTCAAGAACGTCAAATGAAATAAATTATATTAATGACGTAAGTTAACGAAAAATGGCTCTCGCTTACGGGAGCTTTCGGAAGGAAACAAGAAAAAGTTTAAGATATCGAAAAATTAGAGGAAAAGTGAAATAGTAGTGACGTTTATCAATATCACGAAGATTAAAGATCCTTGTGTCTTTTATATGAAATAACATGAACTCGTGAAAACATTGTTATACCGTATACATATTTTGACTATACAATACGTAAGAATGGGCATCGTTATCTATATACGTTTAAGGCATATATTTCTACGGCTTGCGAGAAATACGGGATATTTATCGGGAACGGAGTTTTTCTTTTTGTTATGTATAAAGGTTCGTTCGTCGTCGCAATTATAATTGGTATTAAAGCGTGCCAATACGATTTCTAGTATGACCTGTAATAGTGCGTCGTGTAATATAATGCGAATCCCCATTAGCGAATCCTTTATAAGTAACATAGCAGGTATATATAAATATATATATACACACACACATATAATAATAATGGAAAGAATGTTTTTAGCGCGTACAAAAAAAAAACTTCTCTCTTGCTTTCGTGGACTCGGCCACGCTCTTGCGTTTCTCGTTGTGATATACAAATAAAAATTAAGATTTAAAGTGACGTTAAGATATTGCGTAAACGTCGCTACGTGAATTGCGGGTTTTCTTGGGTGTATAGATAACAAAAAAAAACAGTGGTGCTACCTATTACGATACCATTATCTTTTCATGAAGATGCACAGTCGCGTCATCGGTGCAGGAATTGAATGTCTAAATGTTGATGAAAATTGCACAAAGTAGCATAATTCGTTTAGAATGGCCTATAAATGATCATATATATATATATATACATAATGAATAAATGATAAAAAAAGAATGATTGCAAGATCGGAACTAATGGAACGAATAGAAGATATCTTCCTCTTGTAAAATTAATATAAATGGAAGACGAATCGTGGTCTAATTGAAAATTGAAATAATCCAGAAAGAAGGAGGACGTACTTGTAAGAAATTTCAAGAGAAGAAGAATAAAAAGTGAAACCAGACGACTTTAGTGTAAGATCGCCATATGTGACGTGATCGAACCGATCGTTAATATTTTATCGAAGAAGGAGAAACGCATCTTTATGTTTAAAAGAAACACCTTGTTACGTAATTATATTGATTCTTGCTACTGACATTATAGTGCTCACCCTTCGTTTCGATTGCTGTACTATTACAATGTATAATAGATCATAAGCGATAAGGTTAGATAAGATAATGAATAATCGATATACAGAGTGTCTTATTCAAGGGGATGCAGGCAACTTTATTTTTGACACAATGCTTATTACAGTCATATAATATATCACGTAACCATATATAATATAGAACGTTGATGCTATTGACTTTCGTGAACGACTGTGAATGCGCCTCTAGATTCGTATATCGCATTGTATACTACTGACGTATATTTCTCTACATTCCGAACTCCTCAAGGAGTCAGAACGGGCAGAGACTCTTTAAATAGGCCATTACGTTACCCATAACCTCTAGATTGTACTCTCGCCGAATGAAAACCACCATTTCCATGTGATGCCATTGTCATCGCATAACGATTTATCCATTGTACACTGTGTGTAGACACGAACAACTCTTCCCGTACATAGTTTCCCACGTGAAATTGCCTATCTAAAAGAGTGAGAGAGAGAGAGGGAGAGGAAGACAAAAGGGATAGAGCCAATGGGCGAGTAGCTCAATAGATGGACGGATGTGCATTGGTCGCGTACAGAGAGGAACTTGTCACATGTCGATATTTGAATATGAAGCTGCGCGTCACACGTCGGTTCACGAGGGTAATCGAATTTTTTTATAACATACGTCAATCACTACCAGAGTCATTTTTTCTGCTAGATCCGTGCTATACTATTGTCTGCCCTGCCGTATTTGTGTATGCGTATGTATGTCCTTAAATGTATATATATATACGCATATATATACTATGGAGCCAGCTCGTAAAGTAAATTGACTGTATCACCTTGTATGCCTGTATCATAATGACAGCGCACTAAATAATTCTAATTACGTGTTGTATATTTAAGTAAAGTATCGTAGAGACTTAAGGTATCGTCATTCAAGTCATAAGAAGGAAGAAATTTCGGAAATTTAGCTGCACCAAGTGCCATAGTCCATAGATTAGAGTACGATTATACATAAACCAGTTGTATCTAGTATATGAACGATAATGAGAATACAATAATATTAATTATCGGGTAAGCATATACGTATAGTTTTGTGCATACACGAAAGGCGGTTATAGCGTTCATTTCGTTTGGGCTCGTCGTGGACTAAACTGGCTTGAAGACTAATTAATTATATTCCTTTCGCATTAGTTTTGAATTATCAACTGATACTGATTAGGAATGTGTCTCGATCTGTGCTCGTTGTTTACCTGGTTTTCGTATTGTTTGGCTATTGGTCGGGCTTTGTTTTATTATGGTTATTTAAAAATTTATCTATATGTAACATTTTTCCTTTTTTGATGCTGTACAATTTTTTTATTTAAATCCAATTCTCGTTTCGCGCCATTGGAAAGTCCTAACGGATACGTGATTATAAGGGTGAACAGTGCGTGACCTTTGCGAGATGATTAGTTACTCGATAATGCAATGCGCCGCAAATGTATGCTGTAAACATTACTATTTCAAATATAATTGCATTATTAACACGATATATCGTTTTTAATTCTTCCTCTAATTCCATTGTAATGCGAATCCCGTGCTGTCTGCTTTGGGCATATAACTTTCCCGCTCGGAAAATGTCGGGCAAATAAAATTATCAGCTTTTAAATCCCGAACGGTGAACATTGACTACGTACAGGGAAATTAATGATATCTTAATTCCATTCTAATTGTTATCGTCGTCGATTCACTTAATAATGCAAGGCAATATAATTGATAAAGTCGTCATTGTCATACGTTTTTGAAACGTCGATATCTCGAATTATCGAGTAATTTTGATTTGGTAAATGGCAATCGACGAGAGAGAGAAAATAGTATAATAAGAATGATTAATTAAATTTCTTTCCTTCCTGTCAATATCAATCGTACCTGGCGTCTTCTTGTATCTTTAATATCAGACACCTGTTGCTCCCTTTGTACGATTATAATACTCGAGTGATTATGTATTTGGAACGTGAATCCTAATGCCGAATTTTCCATAGAATTATTATTCAATAATGTCAATAAGACATACAAGTAGAAACGACAAGGCACGTCCAACTTTTGATATATCGATATTTAACCTCGATCGCACCCTAACGACTGTTCTGTCGCTGTGAATCAAAATGGCGGTATAATAACATCACTTGGAGAAGTTGAAAAATATTGGAATTTCCTACATTCAATAGATGATTTACTAGAGGCACCGTCGCTCAATTCTATGAGGTTTCTACGCTTTGTTCATCGTTACGATTAACGAGCGGAACTCTCGAAGCTCAGGTAAATTCTAGCTATTGATTCCTTGAGCGTGTGCCGGAATACTCGACACACAGTTTTTTTTTTCTCTAGTATTCTGTACGCCCTCGTTATATCAACCTCGTTTCAACTTTAGCTATTGACTGTAGCCATAGTATACCAATTGGCGAACTCTGAATATAAGCGTCGTCGATAGGTCGTCTGCTATCTCGTCGAAATAAAATTTCCATGGCAAAGAAAGAAATTCCGCATACAACGAGCAGTGCCGAAGAGATACGCATAACAGATTGCTAGGCGCTACCCTCGCTCGTATGCAGTATAAAAGAAGATTTTCTATACAGGGGTACAACGGTTAGAAAGCATTGACAAAGAGCAGAAAAGATATAATAGGTAAGTGTGTGTGTGTGCACGTATGAGGCTGTTCCGAGAAACAAGAAAGAAGTAACAGTAGGTGCACAGTGTTACGGAGGAATAGATACGATGTGTACCGGTGTCGTTCTCATTTCTTTTTACTTCGTACTCTTCCTTTTTTTTCAGCTCCCACCTCTCGTATGCAACGTGCCGTAAAGGTAAGGGTAAATAATTTTTCTTCCATATACTGCGCTGCGTCGACGCGCTGGAGACCCATAGAGCATAGTCATCTAACGATCGCTTTACGGAAACGCCCGAGTACGTTATCGCTCGTACGAGTTAAGGAATGAATTCGTTCGGATTCTAAATCCACGATAACATAGGATCATCGAATTTGACTTGAAGGATAATGCATAAGTTCCGTCCTGCCCTAGGTGTCAGTGATATTGTCACAAACAGTCCGAACTACTACTGACCCCACTACGCAAAGACAAAGAACGATTTCGGGAGACTAGCTGGTCCGGGTCGCCGAGTTTCACTCAGGATGACAGTGGCTCTCGGTGTAGTCGGTCGATCTGTACTACCCTCGTAGCCGTTCACGTTTGCGAATTTATTAGGGGGTAGTCTTTTTCCTGTAACGGAATACAAGTCAGTGTCTCGGCAGTCGAGTGGAGGCCGGGAATCGATCGCTCGAGGCAGGACGAGAACCTCGCGTGGGGCGACAACGTACGAATTCAGTCTCCTTCCGTGCATTCGGACTAGACACATCTGCGAGGGTGAATCCGAGAAGGTTACGTATTCACGAATGTGTTCGATGCTTGGCAGTAATCGGCAGTAAAGCAACGTGGTGAATAATCGTTAGGATGAGATTGTTGGCAGTGAGAGTTGTTCCTTGTGTTGAAAGATATTTTAATTACTGTTACGTAGCGTGATTGACGTTAAGATTATATGTTGTGTGACATACGAGAAGAATCTTGTTTCTTGGGGTACGGATTATATCACTTTGACAAGGTTTTGTGTCCCTTGTACTTAACCCTTTGCACTCGGCGTCTATGCCGCTAGGGGAAACGAGCAACACGAGGCTGTTTTGATAAAATTTACCGCCTTCCGACGGCTTGTCGTGTTGCGCTTTCTTAACGAGAAAACCAAATGCGCCCCGTTGGCTACCCGTGTCGATGTTGCAGTCGACTTTGACTTTCAGCCAAAAAATATAAACACTTATCATCTCTGACTCGCCATTAGAATTGCTGCATCAAATCAAGTGGCGACTGAGAGTCGTTTCTCGAGGGTAAAGGGTTAATTCATATTATTATCCATGCCGAAGTGTAGTTTAAAGTGGTTTTGTGACGTGTAGGCTACGCATGTAATATCCCGGTGGAAGGTACACGGATTCTGGAAATTCGACCCTCGAGGATTACATTCTAGGTCTCTCGTCATTGCCGTTGTTGTTTTATCTTAAAAGGACTACCGGTACTCGACCTTGTTAACCTGGAACGACAATAATTTTCAAAACTTTTGTAACTTATTATGACGCCACCGGCGACTTTCAGGGAGGATTATTTCCAGCGAGACTCGAGAAGGAATGTCACGCGTTAACGTTTAGTCTTCACCTTAGTGAGGTCATCTCACTTATACTGCATTACTTACGCGCTGCTCTTTGTAATTCCGTCTTCTTGAATCTCTTGACTTGTCGTGTCTTTATCATGCAAATAATATAAAAAAAAGCTTTAACGTGAAATTCGTAATAGTATCTTAAAATGAAGTGGATCCTTCGGTGGTGATAGCAAGTGCCGAAAGTATCAGCGTGGAATGACAATAAATCGGAAAAGTCTAGCTTGTCCTGAGGTGTTATGCGCAAAGTGGATTTGATCGTTGAACCTCTGCACAAAATAATTCAATTTGGAATGGCAGTAGGAACATTGGCATTTTTTGCAGTGAGACTTGTGCTCAGCGGATATATATTTGCCATAGTCGTCTACGTGAATGCCAGTGGAAACTGGGACAAAGATGACGATCCAAGTATGTATAAATTCCTTAACTTTTATATAGATTGATATAAAGTACAATTCCATGTGGATATCATGCAATGAATATTTTAAACTTCAAATATTATTATAGTATCCACTATCGAAGTAAACGCAGTTCTTGGACGTGAAGCGTCTTTGCCTTGTGACATTGTACCGTCCACCCGGCAAGATCGGGTTTACATGATGCTATGGTTTCGCGATTCCGAAAGCAAGCCTATTTACAGGTAACTGATAAACCTTCATTCAATATAAGTTCACCGCTTCAAATTCATAACTTCAATCGTCTATGGAGAATATTTTTTCCGCAGTTTCGACGTTCGGGGAAGAGCTTTTAACAAAGCGCTAAATTGGTCGGACAGCAGTGCCGTTAGACCTAGAGCATATTTTAGAGCAAATACAACACCAGCTACCTTGACGCTGACAGCTGTTCAACTGGAGGACGAGGGTGTTTACAGATGTCGTGTAGACTTCAAGAAATCTCCGACCAGAAACTTTCAAGTTAATTTGACAGTGATCGGTAAGATGGTTCTTCAAAAAAAAAAAAAAAAGAATAAATGGAAGTATGTTTATAGGGTGAAAATATTCCTTTTGATTTCTCATTTCAAACTTTCCTCCTAGTTCCGCCGCATCAACTTCTCATTTACGACGGATCCGGAGTCGAGGCTGAAGCGATTCTAGGTCCATATCAAGTTGGCATCGAATTTAGTCTATCTTGCGAAGTACGAGGAGGTAATCCAGTCATAGTCGTTGCTTTTTCTTATAAAACTATTTTATAAAAACGACCCCACAAAACTACTAATGCTATTGCCACCAACTACCACCAATACCACCACTCGTGCATGAGGATACTGTTAACTTGCAGGAAGACCAACTCCGGCAATAACTTGGTTCGTAAACGGGAAAGAAGTTGAGGGACGTGTTCAGGAAACGGAACACAACATTATCGTTAGCAAGTTGACTGTTCCTCAACTGAGAAGGGAGCACCTTAATACCACGTACAAATGTCGTGCCACGAACACGAATCTTATGGCCCCCCTGGAAAAGACTGTACTCCTGGACGTTTATCGTAAGCACGCTTTCCGAGTGTTTTATTGGAAAACCATTTGACCGTTATTGGATACTCAATTCTTGTGATGTGCTTTTACGTCTTCGCGACACCATTACGAAACCTGATATATATAGGGAACGACATTTATTTCGCGTTACAGTAAAACCATTGTCTGTGAAAATATTATCAAAGCCAACGGTAATGGAGGCCGAAAAAGACTATTCATTGACTTGCGAGGCAACAGGATCACATCCGCGAGCACAGATACTTTGGCTTGAAGGAAACGTACAATTTCATAGCGACAAGGTGTGGTATACTGATATGATTATACAAATTATTCTAATACGTACACTGTGATTGTGTCTAATCAACTATTACATTTATCCTCTAGGTAAGCAACGATGAGAGTTCAAACGTGGTACTAAGTACCCTAATATTCTCACCAGTTCCCGAGGATCATGGAAAAATTCTCAAGTGTCGTGGTCAAAATCCATCCTTGCCAGGATCATACCTAGAAGATTCATTTCAGCTTAACGTCGTATGTGAGTAAATAAAATGTTGTATTTAAAAATCTACACGAAATAAATTCCCATATTTTATTTCCCCATTTAAAAGTTCCCCCGAAGGTTTTACTCCATCTGGGCAGTACCCTCAATGCCGAGAACATAAAAGAAGGTGATGACGTCTACTTCGAATGTAAAGTACGCGCAAATCCAGAGCATCACAAGATTACATGGAGACACAACGTAAGCAATAATAATAATTGAAGGTATCTTGATGTACCATATATGCATATATCGAGAGACTTGGCAGAGACTTGCGTCAATATATATATATACACACACACATATAGACCTTAGAATTCCTATTGTTCCTGGGAGTGTCACAGGTCGTTACGAACTCTCTATACCGAACGTATCTCCTTTTATAGGGCGTGATACTAACGCAGAATTATTCTGCTGGTGTAATAATGAGTACTCAAAGTCTCGTTCTGCAAAGTATAGGACGAGATAACGCCGGAAATTACACATGCTTGGCTAGTAACGATCGCGGCGAAACTACTAGTCCGACCGTTTTACTTCGCGTGCAGTGTGAGTACCAGCGAAGCGAAGTTATATAAGCCGTAAAATGAAAATGATTCAGGTTGAATATCTCATTAAGAGCTTTCAATTTGAAACAGTCGCACCAGTCTGTCGAACGAGGGAAGTAACGATCATCGGCGCATCACTTGAAGAATCGGTTAAAGTACGATGCGAGGTCGATGCGGATCCAAGCGAAGTAGACTTCGTATGGGAGTTCAACAATAGCGGAGAAAATTTTGAAGTAGCTCCAGCGAAATTTGACGGAAATAATGGAACAATGAGTGAGCTTGTATACACACCGGTCTCTGAGAGGGATTACGGCGCTCTTACTTGTTGGGGTAGAAACGTTATTGAAAGGCAAGAAACTCCTTGCATCTATCAAGTAATTCCGGCTGGTAATAGAATTTTCATTGGATTAATATTATTATTTTTAACTTGATTTTTATTGTAAGGTTTCTATCTCTCTTGGTAATTTTCTAGTAAAGCCTAGTCCGCTTAATAATTGTACCATCAAGGCATCTCTGAATCAGAGCTCTGAAATACTTGAGGTAGAATGTGTACCTGGGTACGATGGTGGACTTCGTCAAGAATTTCGTCTGGAAGCTTACGAGGTTCTAACTGGCAATTTACGTATTAATGCATCGAGTGTTTCGTCAGAGACACCAATATTCCGAATAGCTGTGTCTGACCTCTTACCAGCAACCCACTTCTATCTGATCACATATTCAGTTAATGCAAAAGGAAGAAGTGAAGTGTCTCTTCTTGAAGATATAGTGCTTAGAGATTCGGAGAAGCACGCAGGTAATATAATGGAGTCAGTTCTCATTTGTAAATTGTATCTTTATCTTGACTTGTAAGAACCGACTGTTTTAACGGTGTAATTGCTTTTTAGATAGCGGAGTTAGCATGGTACCGCTTATCCTACTTTTGATCGGGTGTCTAATGGCACTTGGTGTAACTGTACTCTCGGTGATGCTGATGATGTATCGTCGTCGTGGCACCACATCGCCAGTACATATCGAACCATATATGAAACAACCAATAATCACCCCTCCGGACTCAAGGAACAATTCTATGCTCGATGTAACTCACGGTGATCATACCTATTTTGTTGAGTACACTCTTAAACAGGTCACTGATTATGCTCTTAATAATCAACCTGACATTATACAGTCCCCGCAAGGTAAAATCTTCCAATTTAACGTTGCTAATTCAATAAGACTGTTATATTATGACCGAACGTATTAGCGCAATAATCGACTGTGTGTCGATCCTTTGGATTTTAGATCAGGAGAAAATAAAACGGGAACCGCAACTGTTTCTACCGGTTAGACCGGACACGTTATTTGCACCGTATGACATTCACAAACAGGGCCTTCAAACGAACCGATGTAGCGTGAGTTTTCTTTCTTTATTCTTCTGACGGCCGTAGCGTGCTTTCCTCGCGTTAAGTAACTGCCACGTATGTCTGAAACCTTACAGCTGAATCCATTTTCTGCAAAATCTTGGGAACCCATCAGCTTCAAGGCTGATCGTAATCTTATGAAAGAAATCATCATCGCCAATACCATACCGGGTCCTGAGAGTTGCGTGTAAAGGGTCGTTAAGGAGGTGATTACCGAACAGTACTCTATTTCAATGTCAATTAATGTGATTGGCCACAGTTATCATTATTATGTCTTGTTTCACCGTCCATCTAAATTTTAGGTTGTCCGCGAGGAGAGATAAGAGACATATCAGGACAGCTGAATTCAGCGCCTATTTCCATCATCATACATAAAATACACGATCATCAATCGAACTGTAATCGACAGCACATGGCATCCTAGCGTATAGCGAACTGCAAGAAGGAGGGGTGCTGAATATTATTCGCAACAATACATCTGTCATAACTACGTCTCGTCGGCATAGCCAGGAAATGTGACATGATATAAGGAATATGTAACGATGATGTGTGGCTTCTCGTTTCCACGAAGCCGAAAAGCATTTTAATGAACCGTCAGAAAAAGACTATTCGCATATTCTAACCAAACGCTACACGATGTATTATTCCGAGTTTAATATATTTTGTGTCAAGTCTTGAACGGCCTCGTATTTCATCGACTTGTCGCTTTTATTATTTATAATCCATCAATTCATTCCTGTATCCTCATTGTCCTTGCAAAGTTCAGAATTGGAAGTCACCACTTTTGTCGTACATTTTTATTCAAAAGAGTATGTTTCTTGTTTGGCTATGTGCGAAGGACATAAAAGGGAAGCCAGAGCGTCCATGGCCGCACAGAGAGGCCCCTAATAATGCTCCATATAACAAAGCCATCCAGACTAAAATTCCTAAAATTAAAGCAGCTAAGAGAATATTACTACAATGTGGAATCAGACGTGAAATTGAATTTCTCCAGGTTATATTGTTCATTCTACGTTCTGGATGTAAATGTTGAATATAACGGACACGTTTTGTATACGGGATATCATCTTCTATTGATGCTGATAGGACGTTTGTTGAGTTCGCCAATGCATCTGTTCCTATTGTTTCTGTTGAATTTGAAAAGTATCTTGCCATTGTGGATACTTCGATGTCCCTTTGATTTCCCTTGAACCGATTGTGATAAATTTATTATGAAAACTATTCTTTATTACATCTATGTGGGCATTTTTATTAATTGAACTTTTTACTTCTTTTTGGTAATGACTTCTCCATTTTCCGTAGGATACTTTCATCTGATCTTGCACCAAGTTAATTACTTTGCATTTTAAATGAAGTAAATCTTTTATGAATTCTCTTCTGGATAATTGGTTGTCCCTGTGGGTCTCTTGTATTGCATGTCGGATATTACACGTCTCTGCTGCACATGTCATATTTTGTAAAAGAATCTCCAAAAATATCTTTAATTATCCAACTAAACGATTCATTAGATATATCCAAAAGTTGTGTAGACATAATAACATTCTACATAATGACACGACATTAAAATCCGCTTCAAATGTTTTCTACGTTGTTTCAATGATGGCGCGTACAGACGCAAAAAGTGTATATAACCCCGTTCGAAATTAGATCGCCTGTGAAAATATATATGCAATGTCGAAATTTTAAGTTTTATAATTAAACCTTTCACGAAATATGTTTCGCGGATGTTTCTTAATCAGAAATAAAATACAGGTAGGTTTCATACAAAAATGTCTATTTTTGCGGACAAATATTCAAACGCATTTACCACGCTTATCTTTCTTTCTTTGTTTAATTTTGCGGCTTCGGCATCTGGAATCATTAGTCGGTACTACGTTTATCAAAAAGAACAAAAATCTGCCGTCCAAAATGCACACCGCCAATTCCTCCAAAACATCCTCCAAAGTGTCCTAATCGACATCCTTGTGATGGCGTACCACGAAGCGACTGCCAATATACTCCTGTGAAAATACCACAAAATCCAAAAATTGATAAGAAATTTATTGATAATCCTGATTGCCCCTGGTGTAAGAAGAAATGATGCATAATTACCATTCTATGTAAAGTAGGTATTTATTATTCTACGAAATAAAAAAGAAATGTAATAAGAAGTCATTAAATCTAATTTATCCTTGGTTTCTTTTCTGGAGGTGGTTTCATGTCCTTCTTTTCAGTCTTTATTTCTTGTTTGATTTCCACAGCTGGAAAGAAATGAAACCATTATACGACTGAACAAGATAAATTCAATGATATTATACGTACAAGGTTCAGTAATGGTTTGAACAGGCTTTGGAATTGGTAAGGGAAATTTGCGTGTGAGTTCTGCGAGTAACATATCAACCCTCTGTCGCTGGAATAAAGAGCTAGGCTCTTCTCTAACAGGAACCTCTTTTTTAGTAGTTAACGCTTTGCCATTTTTCAAATCCCATGAATATCCTTTACTGGGGTGATATCGAGAACAGGAGCTAGCTTCTTCAAAAGCTGATTGTAAATGATGTACTGTGGATAACTAAAAAGTAAAGTAAATAATATAATACGTAAAGTATGTTGTCTGTAATTTTAATTAATTAATATTATACCAATCTAGAATTAACAACTGATGCTAAATCTGGTGCCTGGTATACCACTCCTGCAATAATATAGTAATCTGCTAATGGAGTAACTTGGGTAGCTGAATGACGATGTTGTTTTCTAATTACATATAAAATAGGTTCCTGTACATGAAGTAAGATGTACTCCGACCCTGTCATATTCCTAGAAGAATTAATTTTCATGTTTATCTAATATAATGTTTATGTATTTTTTACACTTACGTTAGCTGATCTGTATTCAAACGTTGCATTTTCACAATCTCATTGTTGCAAGTTCTATCATAAAATGGATTACTTCTTTCGGAAAAATAGTCCATTATGTTACTACTATTGAGCATAGGGATCCAAGCACTATCATGCCACGAAAGTCCCAAAGGATTTTCTGGAACAGAAGCTTAAACAAATTTAATGTAAGAAAAGAATTATGAGGTTAGAATTTCTAATACATTTTAGATCTTATAATGCATAATGTTTACCTGGTACAGGCGGCCGACCGGGCATCATTTTCAATTTTCCTCAACTATTCAGAGTTAATTAAGCCCCTTCTTATATAAATGACAAATTATAAATTAAACTGACGATAATACACGATTTTTGACAGTGCTCAAAACACGTTCATACCTTTGACAGCCACAATAGGAAGTTCTTCTCAAGCACTACCAATTGGCGAAAGTATGTAGGCTATTGGTTCTTAAAAAGTACCAGTTGAACAACAGCCAATAATATGTTGAGTTTTCCTAAATGTGCTGTTTGTGAAAAGCACATTTCCAACACAGTTGTTCTTGAACATATGGTTACCGGATATACGTCATGTATATTCCAAGTTGTCAATTCTAACCTCAAAGAGACACATTCGCTGTATTGTATCTATATTTGGGTGCATGTGTTCTCGTACTTGATTCCGTAGAATACAAATAATTGTGACTTAAAATGGCTTTGAAGCTTATTGCAAGTTCTAAAAATCCTCCTGTGGGTATGTCTCTTATTTGAATATTGTTTTTTAAACCATCTGCTACTATTTAAATGGTATATAATCATGACAATATTGAGCCGGTCGTCTACTCCATAATTTCATCATTTATATTTTTAGATGATCACTTTTATATTTTGTTTTTTAAATACGATTTTCGTGAATCGTTAATATTATGATTTTCTAGCTTATTTCGCTTGTCTATTATAACATAATCTGCCCTCTCCACTAATTGTGTAAAAATAAAGGAAAGACAAGTTTGTCGTAGATTGATTTCAATTTTATAACTATTCAATTTTTAGGTGCATTGCTTACGACAGAAGTATTACAATCTGGAGGAAAAATTAAAATTGCAATCTCTTGGTCTAATGATATTAAACAGCCTGCAGTTCTTCAATTCTTTAATATTGATGATAAGTTGATTGGCGAGACTAACAATGATGTTAGTCGTTACTTAGCACGAACTGTGGATACATCACTATATGGTATATTTTGTTTTATATAAATTTATATATTTTAAATTAAGTATATCCAGTGTCTGAATATCTTTGAAAAAAAAAACACTAGATTGTATGTAACGTTATACTGCATGACAGTATCACAATACTAATAGAAATGATAAGATATCAAGAGTCAGAACGATACTATTTAAAAGAAATAATTTTATACTTATCATTCATTATACAATGCTGAGTCACTTAAAAGATCAACTTTTCAATTTTATTTTAGGTGGAAATGATATCATTCAGAGAACTGAAGTGGATCATTGGTTGTCTTTTGCAATAGGATCTCTAAAATCATCTACTTCTGATGCCTTGACATATTTAGATCATGCATTAGCTCCAAAGACATGGCTGGTAGCTAAACATTTCACCATTGCAGATATTGCAGTTTTTTCTGCACTGTACGATCTACAACCTTCGGAGGGTTTTAATAAATATCCTCATATTAGTAGATGGCATGCTCAAATTCAATCATTGCCTTCTACACAAGCAGTACTGCAAAACGTTGCAAAGAATAAAACATCAATCTCTAAAAAAGTTTCTGATAATGAGAGAAAACAAAGCAATAAAGGTGGTAATACCTCACATGGTAGCAAAACTAGAAAACAGGAAGGAACGTATATTGAACTTCCTGGGGCAGAAATGGGTAAAGTAAGTTCATTCCCTCACAATAGCTATAGATAAAAATATTTTATTTATATCAATGCCTCATGTTATAGGTCGTTGTACGTTTTCCACCTGAGGCTAGTGGCTTCTTACATATTGGTCATGCGAAGGCTGCACTTTTGAATCAATACTACGCAGAGGCATTTAACGGGCAGCTTATTATGAGATTCGATGATACGAATCCTGCAAAAGAAACAGTAGAATTTGAACAAGCGATCTTAGAGGATTTAGCGATGTTGCAAATAAAACCTGATCTTTTCACACATTCATCAGATTATTTTGATTTGATGCTCAAATACTGTGAACTTCTAATTAAGGATGGCAAAGCATTTGTCGATGATACGCCAGCTCCGGCTATGAAAGAGCAACGTGAGCAAAGATTACCATCAACGAATAGAGACAATTGTAAGTCCACGGGACATATTCTTACCTAGTCAACAATGAGTGCATCTTGTATTTTAATTATTTTGTATATTATCCAGCTGTCGAAACTAATTTAATGTTATGGGAGGAAATGAAGAAAGGTACTGCAAAAGGGCAGGAATGTTGCGTCAGGGCGAAAATTGATTATCAGTCGACAAATGGTTGCATGCGAGATCCAACTATCTATAGGTGCAAGCCAGAGGCTCATCCTCGTACTGGAACAAAGTATAAGTATGTATGATTTTTAATGTAAATATTTACTTTATATTTGATGTATCAGATACTAATGGCAATCTTATTTCTTATAAAGGGTATATCCCACATACGATTTTGCCTGTCCTATTGTGGATGCTGTTGAAGGAGTAACACATACTCTACGTACAACTGAGTATCATGATCGAGATGTTCAATTTTACTGGCTAATAGATGCTCTTAAATTACGTCGGCCTTACATCTGGGAATACTCGCGACTGAATATGACAAACACTGTTCTCTCTAAACGAAAGCTCACATGGTTTGTGGCCGAAGGATTGGTAGATGGATGGGATGATCCTCGTTTCCCTACAGTACGTGGTATTTTGAGAAGGGGTATGACAGTAGAAGCTCTAAAGCAATTTATTATAGCACAAGGAAGTTCTCAGTCTGTTGTCGTTATGGAGTGGGATAAAATTTGGTCATTCAATAAGAAAGTCATCGATCCCATTGCTGTCAGGTGTGCAAGAACTGTGATATAATTTTTCACTGTCATTAAGCTTTGAAATTATTAATTAAATGAGCGGTGTGATTTCTCAGGTACACCTGTTTGAATGAGACTGAAACTGTACCTGTTAATGTCGAGGGTGCTACGGAAGGATGGTTGACTGTTCAAAATCATCCAAAAAATCCTGAGAAAGGTACTAAACAGGTGCGGGTAGCCCCAACTGTTCTTATTGAGAAAGAGGATGCTGAAGCGTTAGTAGAAGGTCAAAATGCGACCTTCATTAACTGGGGAAATCTATTAATTAAGAAAATAAAAAAAGAGAATGGCGTTGTGACAGGAGTAGATGCAAAACTTAATCTGGACAATAAAGATTATAAGAATACATTAAAGTTGACTTGGTTGGCTTCACCAGAAAATAAGCAAAACGCTAATAACGAAGATCATAAATTGGTACCTTGTTATGCAGTATATTTTGATCATATTATCAGCAAGCCTGTCCTCGGAAAGGACGATGACTTTAAGGATTTCATTGCTAAAGATACCAGAGTAAGTATTTTTTTAAATAGATAATTTTGTTTATATATTTTTTTATTTGATTCAGTTTCTTACTGTTTTTAGAAAGAGGTCAAGATGTTGGGTGAATCAGCATTGAAAAGGGTCACCAAAGGTGAAATAATCCAGTTGCAAAGAAAGGGTTACTTTCGTTGTGATGTACCTTTTGCGCCTGCTAGTCCTCATTCTTCGCGTGAACAACCCCTTATTTTATTCAATATACCTGATGGACACTCTAGTACTTCCGCCACGGCCACCACTACATCTGTTGCCACTACTGCTAAGCCAACAGAAAAACAGGTAAGTTCATTGTTGGGTAATGGACACCTGCAGGTTGTGATTTAATCAGAGGTTTTCATATAGATACACAAAGTGCTTATATTAAAAGCTTTAAATTCCTACTGGATCCTACCCCGTTCTCCATTGCTCTTCACTAAAGGAGTGAGGATCACGAATGTCCTTTCTCCAGCACAAACTTTACTTTCTGTCAGAGCAATGTACATTTTGAACCGTTTTACTGACTACGTGATTTTTATGTTTTGACCATATGGTTTTCTGAATTAAGTAATATTTATATACAATACTGAGACATATAGCTATTATGGAAAACAATTTTTGTACTAACCAAATTATTGGGGCCTAATATATTTTAATTCAGATACTTCCATTTCTTTTAGATTCAAAGTAATAACGCTGAAGAGTTGAACGCTAAAATCACTGCTCAGGGTGAAAAAGTACGACAAATCAAAGCAGCAAAAGCTGAAAAATCAATAATTGATGCAGAAGTGAAAATTCTTTTGAGTTTAAAAGCAGAGTACAAGACAGTTGCAGGTTCAGATTGGAAGCCAGGTGCAGTGGTGAAAGGCTCAGAAAGTGTAGTTACTCCGAGCGATAATATACAACAATTATCCGAAAAAGTAGCACAACAAGGAGACAAAGTAAGACGATTGAAAGCTCAAAAGACAGATAAGAAAGTGATAGATCAAGAAGTTAAAGTCCTCCTTTCCTTGAAAAATGATTATAAAGCAGCTGCTGGAGTAGAATGGAAACCTGGTGCACCTTCAAATGTACCTGCGAGTCCAATAGAATCAGCTGCAAGTAATAATTCATCAGAGAAGATATCTAACGATATTACCGCACAAGGAGACAAAGTGAGACAATTAAAATCACAAAAAGCTGATAAAGCCAGTATCGATAAAGAGGTTAAAGTTCTTTTAGCTCTGAAAGCTGACTACAAATCTGCTACAGGCAAGGAGTGGAAGCCGACATCAAGTCCACCAAACAGTGCACCTGCTGGAGCTTCAACCGTTGATGCCAGTGTTCCATCGCCAAACGAGAACATGAGTACAGCCGACGATATATCACAAGAGATCATAAAACAAGGTGATAAGGTTAGAGAATTGAAAGCATCAAAAGCTGATAAAGCTACGATCGATAAAGAGGTCAAGACACTGCTAAACCTTAAAGCTGATTACAAAACTGCAACAGGTGCCGATTGGAAACCAGGTGCTGCACCTGCCAAACCTACAAAAGCTGAAGGCAATGATATTAATGAAGAGATCACAAAGCAAGGGGATAAAGTAAGACAACTAAAAAGTTCAAAAGCAGAAAAAAATGTTATTGACCAAGAGATAAAGATTCTTCTCGACTTGAAGAGCAAGTATAAAGCAGCAACTGGCCAAGACTGGAAGCCCCCAGCATCTGCAGGAGTAGTCGGAGAGTCAAAGAAGCCTGGAAGCAATTCAAAAAAGGTAGACAAATCTAATAAAATGTCTGAGAAGCCAAATAAGGAATCTACTAGTAAGGATACCAGTCTCAAGACTGGTACTAGGTTGGGGTTGGAGGCAAAAAAATCTGAAAATCTTTCCGACTGGTATTCACAAGTAATTACCAAGGGGGAAATGATAGAATACTATGACGTCTCGGGATGTTATATCCTCCGCCCATGGAGTTTTGCCATATGGGATGTGATAAAAGATTTCCTAGATGCTGAAATAAAGAAAAGAGGCGTACAGAATTGTTACTTCCCCATCTTTGTCAGTCGTGCAGTATTGGAAAGAGAAAAGACCCATGTCGCAGATTTTGCTCCGGAAGTTGCTTGGGTTACCAAAAGCGGTGAATCTAATTTAGCTGAACCGATTGCCATTCGTCCTACATCCGAGACTGTCATGTATCCTGCATATGCAAAATGGTTGCAATCACATCGCGATCTTCCTCTCAAGCTTAATCAGTGGAATAACGTCGTGGTAAGTATTTACTGCTTGATATTAAATCCTTTTAATTTTTAGCTATCTATCATTGTAATGGTTATATATGTCAAATCACAGAGATGGGAATTCAAACATCCACAACCATTCCTACGTACACGTGAATTTTTATGGCAAGAAGGTCACAGTGCATTTGCTACAAAAGCTGAAGCTGATGTAGAGGTTCTGGATATATTAGAACTTTATGCTAGAGTATATGAAGAGTTACTTGCAGTGCCAGTAATCAAGGGTCGCAAAACAGAAAAGGAAAAATTTGCTGGTGGTGATTACACTACTACGGTAGAAGCCTTTATCTCTGCTAGTGGAAGAGCTATTCAGGGGGCAACGAGTCATCATCTAGGACAAAACTTCTCAAAGATGTTTGATATTGAAGTCGAGGGTGCTGACGAAGGTGGCGAAAAGATATTTGTTTATCAGAATTCCTGGGGAATGACTACAAGGACTATAGGAGTCATGATAATGGTATATTCAGTGTTTTATTTTTGCATGTATGAGTGAGATATATTTGGAATCTTTAAATTAAATTTTTATTAATATTAAAGGTTCATGGAGATGACAAAGGATTGGTATTACCACCAAAAGTAGCCGCCATTCAAGCTGTCATTGTACCTTGTGGAATAACAGCATCCACTACTCAAGAGCAGCGAGAGCATCTTCTCTCAGAGTGTGCCAAGCTCGAGGAAGAGTTGAAGAAAAATGGTACCCTCAGGGTAAAGGGGGATTATAGGGATAATTATAGCCCTGGATGGAAATTTAATCATTGGGAACTAAAAGGTGTTCCTGTTAGAGTGGAATTAGGTCCCAAAGATTTGGAAAAAAAACAAGTTACTCTTGTTCGAAGGGATAATTCTGCACGCCTGACAACATCGCGAACCGATGTACTCACTACTGTATCGAAGTTGCTTGATGAAATACATGAGTTCTTACTAAACAGGTAAAGTTGCATGATTTTTGGGGGTTTCTCTGATAAGACTTTAATATATTCATTTTCATGCCTATATCATAGAGCTACAGTTGAGTTAAAAGAACATATTACGGAAACGAATGAGTGGAGTGAATTTTGTACATGGTTGGATAAAAAGCACTTAATACTAGCACCATTCTGTGGAGAAATATCTTGTGAAGATCAAATTAAAGCCGACAGCGCAAGGTAATATTCTGAAATTTAATCTCAGAATGGCAAATTATACAAAATAAATATGCTACTCTAATTTTCATAATTGCAGAGAGGATGTAAGTGAGGAACCAGGAGCTCCAGCAATGGGTGCAAAGGGTTTGTGTATACCGTTTGATCAACCAAAATCTGCTTCTTTGAGCACTCTTAAGTGTATTCATCCAAGTTGTACCAGGAAGCCTAAATTCTATACTTTATTCGGTCGCAGTTATTAAAGTTAATTGAGTTTCAAGTGCTGGAACATCACAGTTTTCTTTTAAATAAACCAAGTTACTTTTATATCAATGTTATTCACATTACTTTACCCCTACCACTTTACTAAATGTATAAATAATTTTATGAAACTTACAAAGTTGTAAAGTGCAAGATCATTCTTATAAAAATTGGACAAACTTAAGAAATAACATTAAACAAGATTTTTTTGGACAAATTATTTCATATAAGTATGGCGTCCTCTGCTATTACTATACGGTTCTTTGTGTCCAACTACACGTAACACGTGTGCTCCAAATAATAATCCTAACCTCTCACGCAAGCCGCAATGGAAAAGAATTCCAGCGTACATCGTGTAGTTTTAGAAGAATATGGAGTGCCGAACGTGAGACATGAAACAGAAACATATAAGAGTATTATTGATGTATAAATTATAAAAGTTTCTCATCTTACAGGCTGCTGAATATTCTAATCTTCAGGCTAATGAGCTATGGAATTTTGACAAGTTTAAGGAGGTACTATCTCAGTCGAATTATATATTTCAAACATAATTATAGCTACTGTGTTTTGCAGTAATATTTTTTGTTACTGTTTTAGAACCTAAAAATACATGTTATTAAAGAGTCACAGGATGAAAGGGAACTCGAGTTTGATCTAATTGGTTGTTCTGCGGCTTTGGCAAATGCATTTCGCAGAATTCTTTTAAGTGAAGTACCAACCATGGCTATAGAGAAAGTATTCTTATTAAATAATACCAGTTTAATACAAGACGAAGTGCTTGCTCATAGGTAAATTTTATTATAGGTACTTGCATATAATTTTTACTGATATATTTTAGTATAGTTAATGTTAGTTGCTTTATAGAATTGGATTGTTGCCATTGCGTGCAGATCCAAGACTTTTTGAATATCCTTCTAATCCTGGAAATGAAGAAGAACCCAGTGATCAAGATACATTAAGATACGAAATTAAAGTAACATGTACATGGAATCCTCAAGCTCCTAAGGATTCACGACGACTTGATGACATTTATCGTAACAATAATGGTAATGTGTACTATACAGTGAGTGATACGCAGGGTGTTAGTCTTACTGTTTTTTTGATAGTTTATAGCAGAGATATTAAGTGGACTCCAATTGGCCGGCAAGCAGAACTTTATCCAAAAGGAGAGGAACAATTGGGTATGTTAGAGGGTGATATTTTGGTGTGCAAAATGCGTCCTGGTCAGGAAATCCATGCATTTATGCATGCAGTGAAAGGAATAGGCAAAGACCATGCAAAATTCTCTCCAGTCTGTATGTATAAAATGTGTTATATTTACTGTAATTGGAATTCTTCTTAACTATATTTTTCAATCAGAACTTTTTATTTTAGCAACTGCTACATACAGATTACTACCAGATATCAAATTAACTAGACCAGTAAGCGGTGAAATGGCGGAACTACTGAAAAATTGTTTCAGCCCTGGTGTAATAGAAATAGTAAAGAATAAGAAAAATGGAATTGAAAACCGTGAAGCAAGAGTTAAGGATTCCCGTTACGACAGCTGTTCTCGCAATGTATTTCGTTATGAAGAGCTTAAAGATTGTGTACAATTGAGCCGAGTGCCGGATCATTTTATTTGTAAGTATACAGTGATTTTGTAAGATTATGCAAAAACCAAAGTAATGTAATATATAATATTGGCAATGTAAATTATATTTTATACATTTCAGTTACCGTAGAATCGGTAGGTGCATTGCCTCCAAGTGTCCTTTTCTTGGAGGCCGTCAAGATTTTAAAAACGAAATGTAAAACCTTCATAGAAGAGATAGATAACATCGAGTAGGAATGACTTTTCGTAATAATGATTGGACAATAAATTTGTATCAATATTTCAATTGCTGTTATTTGAACAATTTTTCATGTGCGACAATATTCCCATCATTATTTTTTGATTTCCATGGCAACCAGCAAGCACAAGTATTCATAGTTATAAATTGTCATAAGACAATGTCAAAAAGCAATGTTAAATTAAAGTTTACATTTACTTCAAAACTCTTCCGAAATGATTCCGAAAAATTCATTACGAGTAGACAATTTTTATTAGCGTTTTTTGACAAAAACCAAAAAGATGGCCATGGGGACTTGCTTTGGTTCAAAAGAAGAGCAAATTTACATGTTAGAATTGTTTGTGGATCATATGAGCCTGAATTCCGATAAGCTAACAGAAGTAGGAACAACACCTTTAAGTGTACGATTGAAATTCATTGATTTTCCAATATTTGAAATTGCCCAAGATGAATTTGCCGCTTCAAAAAGAAAACCGGAAAAGGTACCTACAGTAAATATTCAGCAAAAGAACGATGATGTCATTGACTTCAGAAACCGTAAATCATGTCTTTTTTCTAAACAACCACGAGAATTGGTGCAGTCAATGCAAACAAGGCCAATGAAAGTCAGTATACACAAAGTAATAACCAAGAAGATTTGTGGTCCTGAAGAAGAGGAAGCTCCTGTCTGTGGTACCCAAGTGCCTCTTTCCGGTTGTCTCTGCGACCAAGTAGCAATGGCTATGAATGATGTTGACCGTTTACCTAAACCGTATACCATTAAAAATACATATAACATGGTGGATGTTCATGGAAAACCATCAGGAACTATTGCAATATTCTTGAGATTATCATGTTATGGAAAAAGCATTGTGACTCATTTTGCTGTACGAGATAAATTGCTATTATTCAAAACTCCTCAGTCTATGAAAGAATTTCAGTGTATAAGAGTTTCCCCTACAGAGGAGGAATTAATAGAAAGGAAAAAAATTGCTGAGCAAAATATCTGTGTCCTGGGTGGATATAAAGAAGCGGAAATAAAGCTGGTTCCAAACATGGAAACCCTTATGAGTCTTATACCCGTATGTGAGGAATTAATTGAAAAGGACCAATGCTCTAAAAACATTACAGTTACTAACCCACATCAGGCGGATATAAAGGACGGATTGGTTTCTAACACAATTACCCTTGGAAAACTGTTACTGAAAGATGACAATAAGGGTGACTTCCAAGATCTGGCAGATCAAGCCGATCCTAGTTGTGTATGCAAACCAGAAGGCACATTCTTGAGAAGCTTCACTGGAGATTTTCCATGCACTGGTGCAAATTGTGCAGGTGGATTATGTATTGGAACTAGATTACTTGATCCATTTCCTAGAAATTATCATGGTGGTACAGAAACAACCCCATGCTATACTGGTAGTTGTTGTTCAGGATCATTACAAAGTGGTGAATCAGGATGTTGTGGTAAAGGCAGGTTGAGAGGTGGTGGTGAAGAAAAATCAGGTATTGAGACTACAATACATTTTTGTATCATTCCTATCTTAGATGCTAAACTTGTAACAATTTCTGCACAGAAAACATCTGTGGACTTGGTCAGATCCAAACGAAGAAGTCTATTGAAAAGGCAAAAACTTGTAAAATATGTACGCAGAAACCTTGTAAGGGAGTCGACTGTTTAATTCGAGCGTTTAAGGAAACGCAAGAATTTGTGGATTCTATTGGAAAGGTACCTGGGATGGCTGGTTTGGGGTTGATGGATCCTTCGGAGAGTCCATACTTCGGACGAGAACGGGACCACAAGCAAAATATCTGTACTAGTATAAAGAATCTATCCGATTCAGCACCTCAACATCAAAACTATTTGACCTCATCATCTCCTTTGTCTCAATCTTCACCAATTCCCACAAAGTCATCTGTGAAACAAAATAATAGTCCTATTATCCCTGGTTCAATTCCTGTACCTGGACATACAGCTGTGCCAACAGGATTATTAGTAAATTCACGATCAGGTCGCGAGTTTCAGGCACATTTGACAGATCATGCACATCTTATCTCGATGAAAGCAAAAAAAAAGGAAGAGAAAATAGAACGACAAAAAGAGCAAGAAATGAGTCTTCACATACAGGCAGAATTTGAGAAAGGTCCTTGTGGTGAGGTAAAGTGCAAATCAAAAAGAAAAAAAAGGGTGCAGGATGAAATTGGATCCGATCAATCTGTACAAAGATTGTCTCTTCCAAAGAAGCCATTGCCATCTCTGAAATTGCAAAATACTCTTCCTTTGAAGTCAAGTAAATATGGAAAATCATATAAAAACAAACATCATAATCCAAAACACAGAATCCATTATCCAGGACTAATTGGTGATCATTCTAGAACAACTTCCTATATTAAGGTGAGTAAAAGAGTAATGAAAGCTGTGAAAGCAGCAAGAAAATTATTGCCAGGCATTCATTATGGCCATAAGAATTGTGTAGATATGAGAATGAGAGTGCCAGCTAATATGGGTTGGCTTTGGAATTCATTTGATACACCCGGTAGATTAAAACCACGTCTTGGCTGGAGACCAGGTGCCATTTCAAAATACTTATATAATTTGATGATTGAGGCAAAAGCTGGTTCTGAATCTACTTCAGACAGTAGACCACCAACACCTACGAAGAGTAAAAAAATCAAAGTCACCAAAAGCAAAAGTTTTCAGTCAATTGGAAGAAACCACCGCATTAAGAAAAAAGAGGACGAGAATGATGAGATCGAGTTTCCACCCACTTTGCATGTTCATAGAAAGGATGGAACGTACTATGTTACTATGTATCCAATTAAGAGTGAGAATTCGGAAGACTCTACTGTGCAGAAACCTGTGAAACCACTTCAATTCAAAATTACTAAGAATAAAGATGATACATCGGTGTGCTCTAGTTCATCAGCATCAGATATGGAAATTGAATTCTCACCCCCTGCTGCTATCAGCCGGTATCGTAAGAAGCCTGATCAGGTGCACGTCGACACACAGGTGAAGCAGCAGGATATATCAGATGCTTTAAAACCTGCTTCATCGCCCAGACAAAAGAAAGGAATAAAGGGTGATAAAGCACTAAAAGCAATAGATAATACAGAAAAAAAGGGAAAAGGAAAAAAGTAATACAGTTAAGCTATTTAGATAAATTATTAGAATGAACTACGTCTTTGTTATTTTTAATTTGTTATTATAATTGTTTTATTGCTTTGTACCTTTCTCTAAATTATTTGTGCTTACATGGAGGTTGCAGAAAATGTTTGTTAATACGAAGCCAACCTTTACTTGTATCTGTAATATGTAATAATAAATTTGTTTCATTATTTCATTATCGCACATGATAAATACACAGAAATATTCAGTTATTTTTTTGCCACTTGCTGTAAGACGCAACAGCCTGTATTCAGAACAAACTCTTAAAGTAACTAACAGAGTCACTTTTAGTTAAAAATCTCTAACAAATAATTTAAAAGGGCGTTATTAGTACTAAAAGCGAGTTCTGATACGGGCTAATATGTCCACAGAGAAATAGGGAGATGCTGCGAGACGCTCAAAGCTACAGTTTTAGATTATATCAAGAGCAGAAATGCTGTCTATTGCTGAGCAACGCTCATGATACAAATAAAGTACTATGGGACATGCATTATCGACGGAGATGATGATCACAAAATGTATTTGGTATCGCCTGAAACCGTAGCGTTGTGCATCTCCCTACTAATCTCTGGTAATAGTAGCTACTCATCTCTTATAGTACTTCATGATTCATGTTCGCAGAATGGGAAATGGCGGGAATCTATGAGAGTTCGTAACTTTACATTTACTATACATCGTAAGGTTAAGTTATGCAGTTATTTGTATCGCATATGATTCTTTAAACCACATCATAATATAAAAAATGCAGACGTTTCGGAACACTGGAAGATTTCGTCCAGATCGAAGGGAAAATAAGTCAACTAATGTTACATCAAATGTAAAGGATCTAAGGTTTGTAGATAGCTAGTACAGTACGTGTGATTTTTGTACAGCAAGAGAATTTGTTTGAATTGTTTTAATATGCATTTTAGAGAGAATACAGCAGAAGGTAGATTGGTACAAGCAAAGGAAAACTTAAGATTGGATGCCTTATATGGCTTTTACAGAGTGATCGATGTCAAAGAGAGAACAGGATATCTTATAAACATGCACTCCGTAAATAGATATTTAAATATTGATTCTCATACTTATGGCTGGTGTTTCATGCGTCTTATATTTTTTGTAGACTGAAATTATAGAAGATGACAGGCAATTAGTCAGTGGAGTGGATTATTACTTTTTAGAGGAGGATGGTACACGCTTCAAAGTTTCCGTACCTTATCAGCCATACTTTTATATTTTATGTCGTAAAGATACGTTTGAAGAAGTATCAACGTTTTTATTTAAAAAATTCAATGGAATCGTTTTAAAGATTGAGACCGTTTACAAGGAAGATCTGAATTTGGTAATTTGATTATATTTTACTAAATCATATCTCAATTCTTATTATACTCATAAAACAAAGACTAATCAAATGAAAGTATTATTTTACACTATGAACATTGTGTTATTTCTTATAGCCTAATCACTTAACTGGTCTGAAACAAAAATACTTAAAATTGTCATTCTCTAATTTGACCAACTTGATGAGAGTAAGACGTGAGATTATGTCTACAGTAAAAGCCAACAAAGCACGTGAAAAGAGTCACACGTATTACACTGATTTATTAGCATCTTCTTTAAATCCTTACGATCGGCAGACTAACAATAGACTTTCTGACAATATGGATAATATTTTAGACATCAGGTAGGTCCCCAGTCTTTATATAGAACTGATCACAACTCTGTTTCAAAATATTAAAGTATTGTTTTAAATTTTGATATTTTCATTCATTTTATTTTAGAGAACACGATGTGCCACATCATGTACGTGTATCCATAGATACAAAGATATTTGTTGGAGCGTGGTATACAGTAGAGACTCGTGGATCAGAGCTCCCAATAATTCGTCGGAGAGAAGATATAATTGAAACACCAGAACCCATAGTGTTAGCATACGATATAGAAACAACAAAGCTACCATTAAAATTCCCTGACGCAACCAGTGATCAAATAATGATGATATCATACATGATAGATGGCCAGGTAACAATCAACTTTGAATTACGCAAAAGAGAAACTACTTGCTTAATTTAGTACAACAGCTGCCTACAATAATAGTATACTTTCAGGGATATTTAATTACGAATCGAGAAATCATTTCCACAGACATAGAAGACTTTGAATATACTCCGAAACCAGAATTCGAAGGTCTCTTCACAGTTTTCAATGAACCTAACGAAAAGGCCACAATACAAAAGTTCTTTGATCACATAAATGATGTAAGGCCACATATATTTGTAACGTATAACGGAGATTTTTTCGATTGGCCATTCGTGGAAACCAGAGCAACAGTACACAATATGGATATGAAAGAGAGAATTGGATTCGCACAAAACAGAGATGGAGTTTATGCAAGTAGAGCAGCCATTCACATGGACTGTTTGTCGTGCGTATATTATCATATACATATATCTTACAAAAAGAATGTTAACTTCATTGAACAATAATCAATACGTTGTTTTCAAACCAGGTGGGTAAAACGTGACTCGTATCTCCCGGTGGGATCACACGGCCTAAAAGCCGTAGCTAAAGCAAAGCTACGTTATAATCCAATAGAAGTTGATCCAGAAGATATGTGTAGATATGCATCGGAAGAACCCGAAATGTTAGCAAATTATTCAGTGTCCGATGCAGTGGCGACATTTTATCTTTACCACCAGTACGTGCATCCTTTTATTTTTGCACTGTGCACTATTATTCCTATGGAACCGGATGAGGTACTCCGTAAAGGATCTGGCACTCTCTGCGAATCTCTTCTCATGGTTGAAGCTTTCCACGCGAATATTATATTCCCAAATAAGCAAGAGACTGAATTAAATAAGCTTACAAAGGATGGACACGTTTTGGACCAAGAAACATATGTAGGGGGTCATGTAGAGGCTCTCGAATCTGGTGTATTCCGTGCCGATATTCCTTGCCGTTTCAAAATAATACCAAAAGCAGTGGATCAGCTGATAGACGGTATCGAAAGCACCTTAAAACATGCTATAGAAGAGGAGGAAAAAGTTCCATTGAGTACGGTAACAAATCTACAGGAAGTAATTGAGGAGATTAAAGCAAAATTAGTATCTCTAAAAACACAGCCATTCAGACTTGAACATCCCGTGATTTATCATTTAGACGTGGGTGCCATGTATCCTAATATTATATTAACTAACAGATTACAACCGTCTGCTATGGTTAATGAAACTATATGTGCAGCTTGCGATTATAATAAGCCCGGTGCCTTATGTCAGAGGGATATGAAGTGGACCTGGAGAGGAGAGTACAGTAAGTTATACGAACGGAAGATCAAATTCTCTTCCCAATGAATCTTTATTGACACACTGCGCTTTTTAGTGGCTGCCGGTTATGGTGATTTTCAAAGAATACAGCAACAGTTAGAAATGGAAAGATTTCCTCCAAAATTTCCTGACGGACCCCGTAGAGCTTTTCATGAACTTTCGCGCGAGGAACAGGCTATGTACGAGAAGAAAAGATTAACCGATTATTGTAGAAGAGCTTTCAAAAAAGCCAAAATAACAAGAATGGAGGAGAGAACGCAAACTGTTTGTCAGAAGGAAAATTCATTCTACGTGGATACTGTAAGAGCCTTTAGGGATCGTCGATACGAATACAAAGGCTTAACGAAGGTAGCAAAACAGCAAGTGGCAGCTGCTGTAAAATCTGGTGATGCTGGTGAAATAAAATCAGCAAAAAATCGAGAAGTTCTTTACGATTCTCTTCAGCTTGCTCACAAGTGTATTCTGAATTCCTTTTACGGATATGTCATGAGAAAAGGGTACTGATTCTTGTATCTTGAAATAATTACTGTACGTAGTTAAGTATTTGGAAGAAACAAAATTAATTAATTCTCTATGACAGCTCGCGATGGCACAGTATGGAAATGGGTGGAATTGTCTGTCATACTGGGGCTACTATTATTATGAAAGCTAGAGAAATTATTGAACAAGTAGGACGACCTCTGGAATTGGACACTGATGGTATTTGGTGTGTACTCCCAGCATCATTTCCTGATAACGTTATTATCAAGAGTGAAAATTCAAAAAAACCAAAGATCAACATCTCATATCCAAATGCCGTACTCAACTTTATGGTGAAGGTATGTTGTCTACTATAGTTTTGTATAATGCTTAATTAATTTGTATCGGTATCTGGATATGATAAATATTAACTCTGGCAGGATCAATTCACGAATGATGTTTATCACGAGTTGGTGGATCCGGATAATCTAGTTTACGAAATCAGAAGTGAAAATTCAATCTTTTTCGAAGTTGACGGTCCTTATCTGGCAATGGTTTTGCCCGCCGCAAAAGAGGAGGGCAAAAGATTGAAGAAACGTTATGCTGTTTTTAATTTTGATGGATCTTTAGCTGAATTAAAAGGTTTCGAGGTGAAGAGAAGAGGCGAGCTTCAACTGATAAAAATCTTTCAATCATCAGTATTCGAAGCCTTTCTCAAGGGAAAAACTTTGGAAGAATGTTATGCATCCGTTGCTAAAGTTGCTGACTATTGGCTTGATGTATTGTACAGTAAAGTAAGAATAGTTATAATGAAATATTAATTTTAAAAATAAGAAAACTTTAATCAGTCAAGATAAATTGTAGGGTGCAGACATACCGGATTCTGACCTATTCGATCTGATCTCTGAAAATAAATCAATGTCCCGCAAATTGGAGGACTACGAAGGACAGAAATCGACATCCATTACAACGGCAAAGAGATTGGCTGAGTTTTTAGGAGATCAGATGGTCAAGGATGCAGGCTTAGCTTGTAAATTCATAATATCCAGGAAACCTCAAGATTCTCCGGTTACGGAACGGTAAATCAGATAACATCTGTGACCTTCCCCCTACAGTTCCAATGATATCAGCTGAAGACTGCATTTCATCTTTACTTTACAGAACCATACCAGTTGCCATATTTCAGGCGGAGCCCAGCGTAAAGAAACATTACTTACGTAAATGGCTAAAAGATTCGAGTATGCAAAACTTTGATATACGTCATGTATTAGATTGGAATTATTATATTGAGAGACTCGGTAGTGTAATTCAAAAGATTATCACGATACCAGCAGCGATGCAAGGGGTAAATAACAATGAATTATTCAAGTCCTATCTCTGGATCCGTTAATCCGATGACTGATATAAATTTTCATTCCAGCTCGCGAATCCTGTCCCAAGAGTACAGCATCCGGACTGGTTGCATAAAAAGTTACTCGAAAAAAATGATGTCAAAAGACAACGTACAATCACGGAATTATTCAGCGTGACACCTAAGCCCACTACTTCTGATATTAATACTGCGAACGAGGAACCGAGAGACATTGAAGATATAGCTGGGGGATCTGATAACTTCCGACGTCCGATGTCCACCGTGAACAAAAGAAAAAGAATTCCATCAGCGGAGGAGGAAGACAATAATAAGAGCTGGAGGGAGGTTTTAGGTCCACCGCGTCCTATGGGACAAACAAAAGTAAGACATTTTTTTTTTTTTTTTACTTAATATCAATACCTCAGGATTTAAACAAATCTCAATCTATATGCTGTTTCTAGGAAGAAAAACAAGAGTGGTTGGCGTATCATAAAAAGAAGTGGGCTTTTCAAGCTAAGCAAAGAGGTGAAAAAAGAAAGAGCAAACGAAGTAGAATGGATGTAGAGAAAAGTAGAGGTACTGGAGGTGTTGTAAGAAATCATAACATCTCTACTGTTAGTGGCTTCTTGAAACGAGCTCAAAGAATATTATTCGAGACACCTTGGCAAATAGTTCAGGTATAGTATGCAAATTTGCAAAAAAATTCATTCTACAATTAAGATATTAATATCGAACATTAGGTTGTAGAAACCAACGAACCGGGTCTCTTCAGATTATGGGCGCTCGTTGGCACGGAGCTACATCAATTGCGACTTATTGTACCTCGTATATTTTATATAAATAGTCGCAAAGAGAGGCCTGATCCAGGACCGAAAGATTCTTGGAAAAAATGCTCCAGGATATTACCTCGATCGCGTAAAGTGTATCATCTTTATCGATATTCCGTGCCTGAAGAACTTTATAAGAAACATAGTCAGTAAGTTCCTGATGGAAGAGCCAGAAAATCGTGACAATAATACTATGCAGAGTATCGAATACCTATTAAAAATTTTGTATCACCTTAAAAGGGAACTGATGGAGGACTTATCAAAACCAGACGTTGAAGGAATATATGAAACGCAAATGACTTTAGAATTTAGAGTGATTTTACAATTAGGATGCATCTGCACTGTGGATAGAAGTGAAGCACGCCAAATGAAGGACGGCACAGATACTTTCAATTTGGAGCAATTAACATTCAAGAGTATCTCTGCGCAACCATATTTGAAGGAGGTAAAACATTTATATCTTTGCGGATCAATAAGTTGCTAATTATTTAAATTAGATCTCTAAGAATAGATTATTCGATATTATCTGTTTCAGCCAGGAGTTATGAAACACATTTTCTTGTATCACCATTGGACGTCAAATCGTCAAAAAGCAATGTGGGGTCTGTTCTTAGGACCAAGCAAAAGAGGACATGTTTTTGTATTGGACTCAGTCAAAACAAATCAGATGCCTAATATGAACACTTTATACGTTAATGAGAGGAATGCGATGTAAGATATATTATAGATCGTTCGAAATATTTCGACAAATAATGAATCATTAATTTCAGGATCAAGAAGAATCTGGAACGTTGCGTAAAGGATTTACCTGAAACGATGCAATTCGAGGTCAGAGTAGAAACAAATATTAGAATCATCCGGCGTATGTTGCAGACTGCGTTACAAACTTATAAGAATGAAATGAAAGGAGCAACATTACTAGCAGTACAATCACCAATGGGTATTACACTATTCCATAAGCCGTTTTTGTATGACGAGTCAGTACTAAATTCTGATTATTCAATGTGTCTAGATATGTCGACGTTAACAAACGAGATGCCGGTTCTAAATGATTTCCCATTAGTAAACACACATGTTCAAGATGTTGAGAATTTGTTCCATACACTCGACTGGCAAAGAGTAGTTTCAAAATGCATGGTCCATCATTACTTGAAGATGGAACAAATTCTGGATTTGATGGCAGAGCAGAGTCGATTCTTTCATGCACCAATTGGAAATATACCAGCTGATCAAACACTGTTTGGTGCTGATTTATTCTACGCTAGACACTTGCAGCAACACAATTTTATCCTATGGTGTTCAGCAACTGAGAGACCTGACTTGGGCGGTAGTGAAAATGACGATAACAGGTAAATTTATATTTTATGGATAAGAATAATCATATGTAAACTTACTTCGCTGAACTATTAATTTTTAAACTTCAATGATATTACTGTTAAGACTGTTGACGGATTTTGCTGAAAGCTCAAGTTGTGCAGCTAATAATGCTGGAAGCTATTCAAGTGTATGCATAGAATTGGATGTTGAAAGTTTGGCTGTCAATACTTTACTACAATCTCATCGAATTAATGAAATAGATGGTACAGCATCCTTCGGTGCATTCCATAATATTCCACAGGCAACTTTGCAGGTATTATATAGTATTGGTCTCATGCTGTTTCTTTAATATTGTTTTTGTCAATGTTTCTTTTACATATTTTGCACTTTTTAGGAAATGGTAACAGGTGATTCAACAACAGCAACAATACCTAGCTATGACGAGACAGCACTTTGTAGTGCAGCATTTAAAGTACTGCGAAGTATGGTCAATGCATGGCTACGTGATGTGACTGTCTACAGAAACGTATTTGCTGATTATCAGATCATTCACTTTTATCGGTGAGCAAATACAAAATAGACAATGCTGTGAAAACTGTAAGTCATTCGGTAAAATATTTAATTCATACTTTTAGATGGTTGCGCTCACCAAATGCATTACTCTATGATCCGGCATTACGTCGTACGTTGTATACGTTCATGAGAAAACTATTCGTGCAGCTCATTGCTGAGTTTCAGCGATTGGGTTCTATCATTATATTTGCAAATTTCAATAAAATTATCCTCTGTACGAAAAAGAGGACCATAACGGACGCCATAGGCTACGTAGAATTTGTTGTACAGACAATTAAGAATAAGGAGTTGTTTCACAGTATTGAAATCACTTACAACCAGTGCTGGGAATTTTTAACATGGCTTGATCTGGTAAAAAAAAAGTTTAATTATAATTTACTTGTTTGAGCGAAAAAATTTTATTAAGGATTGTTTATTTCGATAGGCAAACCATGCTGGTGTCAGGGGAAAGGTACCAAAAAGTTTGGAACAGAATGAAAATGAAGAGATTTTAAACGAAGATCCTGAAGAAGAAGAGGATGATGATACGGTAAGAAGTGATTTGATATTTTAAATAAATATATGGCTGTATCTTTTTCTTTTTCCTACATCAATTTCTTTGATTTTTCTAGCCTGAGATCGTTATGAATTGGAATATGATGCAGTTCCTTCCTGAAGAGGCATCGTGTCAAGCTAGTTTTAGTGCGATTATAGCTGGCTATATAAGTGCTATTTATCAGTTCATGTGCGAAAGTGACAATGCCAATATGACTCCGCGACCGCGAAAGAGACGAAATACCAGCCTAAGTCAAACATTAACAAACCCACTTGGATTAGGGGCATTAGAAAATACATCTGAGTTTGCTAAAAATCTTATAATGGGTGAAATGTCTCAAAAACTTTTCCAGTGAGTAATCTTGTCCACTTCTGCTCGCACTGATTATATCCAAGCATGAGAGTTTTTATGTTTCGCAATCCTACTTTTGCAGAATTGTTCAAAAAATCTATAAAAAGTTACCAGAGAAGGTTCTGACCTTTCAAGAAAATCCAAATTTGGATTTAGGTGGACATGAGAGTATAAAAATTAATCCTGCACTAGAATTGATCAAGTCGATATGCAAGGTACTTAAAAAAGAAATTCTTGTCTAACTCAATGATTCGTATTAAGTTAGCTAATAATAATTTTGATTCAAACTATAGGTCTTATCTTTGGATAAGGAAGTGGAAGAGGAGGTGTATGGTTTGCAAAGGAATTTGTTACGCATAATTGGTGTAGGTTGTTTCAGCGACCAAGCAGAATGGAAGGATCCATGTATATCTTTTATATTGCCAGAAGTGATTTGCAAGGCATGCAATCACACGCGAGACATAGACCTCTGCAAAGACACATATCGTGGCACCGAAGAGAACAAGTGCGTTATCCATTATTTGCTGACTGTCAGTTTAAATTACGCTGGCTCGTAAGGCAAGTATCACTTGAACAACCAACTCACGCACTCAGTTACATTTTTTTTGCAGAGAAGTCTGGAAGTGTCCACTTTGTGACATGAGCTACGATAACGATGAAATTGAATTCTCTTTGGTGGACATAATGAATCGTAAAAGTATGGCGTATATGCTGCAAGATTTGCAATGTGTCAAATGTTTTGAAGTTAAGAGGGATAATATGAATATAATTTGTTCATGTGCTGGAAATTATAAGACTACGATTACTAGGAATGAAATGTTACAATTCGTTAAGACTGTAAAGTCGATTGCTACAAAATTTAAAATGTATGTTCTGTTAGAGCTTGTTAATAGTTCTGCACTACTTCCTACATTGATTCCTTAATCATATAGATAGATATTTTTGAATATTAAATAAACCTGTGATTGTATTATTTTGGTATGAAACGTGTTCATCATTTTTTCCCTCCTAATAAGGATTCTGTTCAAATTATGGATATGAATATTTCATTAAAGGGGAGGCAATTCAAAATATGTACAAATTATTAGATGTTTATAGTTTATGTTTAGTTATATCATTTTTATCTACATGTAGTGTTATATTTCTAGTTGTTTGAGGAGACACCTGCATCCACTTTTGGGTCTGTAAAATAAAATATGATATATGCAAAACACAGTAATGAAACGTGACTATAAGAATTTTTTTATTGAAAAACTATGAACAATATAAAGTTTGTATCATGCATTCTGGAACAGGATGGAGATATTGTGTAACTGATATATGATTTAAATCATAAAAAAATTACCAATCGGTAAATAGATTACAACTTACCAGTGAATTTGAACTGGGGAAATTGGGTCATATCTGTGCCTGAACCACCTCCATATTGTTTCGCAACTCTCTCCAATTCAGCTTGTCTTTCCTTTGCAATTTCAGGATCATCAATAGTTTTGCCACCCCTGTATACAACATAGATTTTACATAAATTTATACATAATCCAATGTAACTATTACTAAAGGGTGATGTATAAGAATAATATAATGCATACGCTGTTTTTGATTTGTATTCACGTAATTTGTCAAGGAACAATTGCTGAATTGGGTCACTGGCTTTTTGGAGAGCTGGATAAACGATTCCAAAATTACGCTTAAAGAGCTTAGGTACACCAACAGCAACACGAGAGGTCAACATGGTTGTCTGAAAATGCAATATTTTTTATGATTATATGTAATATTTTATAAAAAATAATGTTATATTAAAAAATATAATAAATATACTAAAGGAGGCAAATTGAACAGCTAAGCAAGGTGAGATAAATATCTTCTATCTACTATCTACTATAATCTCTTTAATTATTAATAAATACAAATAAGTGCACAAATGTTTAAAGATCATGTAGAATATCAATAAAATATAATATCTGCATTATATAAAATTGTTTTGTGCTCATTATATAATAAAATACGAACTTTGGAGGTTACAGTCTGATCAATACTCGTCCATGAATAGAAATAAATGACATTGTAATGACATGCATAGACATAATATTGGGGAAAAGAATTGCACTTATTACGTTTATATTAATCATTCAAAATAAATTGTATTTTGTCAAAAACTTACACTGTAACTCGGTGCAAATCTCAGATTATCAGCTGCTCCGAACAAATATGGCTAACAGGCAAGAATCCACCTACAGAGCAATCGATGACAATATAAAATGGATAACTATAAACGTTAATTTAATATTTGCGTAGAAAAAAATTAGAACAATAAAATTCGAATATTTAAATACCACAAATTACATACTCAGTGCTATTAATAATTAAACATTATTACATATCCATCGTGTAATTGACTAAGTTATCTACCCGCTTCAAAAAACTCAATGTAGCCAACTGCAGTTCCAGGTCATTACAAGTTTCGTAAAGTTCAGATCGTAAAATATAAAATTACGCTTTTCTAAAGCTATACGATTACTTGATAAACTGAAAATCTCTTAAATGAATCATATCAAAATATATCTACATCCACGTAACAGCAAAAGTGCAACTAATGCTCAAAACACAAGATATCAAGATAAACTTCTACCTCCGCTCAGAGATTTCCCAGATAAGCATACAATTTTATTCAAGTAATAGTATCTAATTAACGCATACAAAATATCACCAAGCCATCTTAAACTACGTCCCAATATCAATTAGACGAAGCAAGAATCATTAAATTTCCTACTATAGCTATAGAATTAATTTCAATCAACCCGTTAAAATATTTTGTATTGTGAGCTTGCTTTTTCGAGAGCCACAAATTTTCTCTAAACATCTACTCCAGTTTTCCTAATTTTCACTCAGTTCTATTTCCACGTATATTCAGTATCAAAGGATTTAAAAATAAAGAAAAATTAGAATCAGCGCTAAAAATTGAATAGCGTTATAAAAATGCTAAGTCCTAATATTGGCATCACTGAGCTACACGAGGAGCTACTTATCCACCAATCACAATCATATCCCCACCCAGTGTCCCATAAGGCGCGGCCCCAGTGGAATGGTAGTAACGGGAGTAGCCAATCAACTTCGTCACAGCAAAAACTTTCAGCCAATAAACATCGAGCAGTGATCTCGAGGGAGGCTAAGACCCGTTCTTAGTTTCATTCATGAACGTCGAGACGCAGCCATAATATTTAATTTGTAATCTGTATTGTGTACGGTGCACCGCGTAGTGCTACCGATGTGCGTGCGCTCCGGTACTCAGTTTTATACGTGATCTTTGGTTCCTTTTTTGTGATAAGTTGTACGTTTGTGTTATACATTGTTCTGTTCGGTTGTTTACAATTGTTTCATCCTGCCTCGTGAGATCCCGCTCGAAGCTACAGGTAATTTATATATCAACTACTTAACCTCGGTGTCGTCTCACAACACTCGACGGACACTATCCCGTATCAAGCGTGTCATGAGTTCGTGATAATTTATTCGTCATCTTCAAATTAATAACTGAATATCGTGAGGTAGCAAGTTTCATGAGAAAACAGAAAATGACGCTATTCCTTCTTGCGAAACGAACGACTGTCGTGACAAAACTCACAACGCCTACGTTCGTCCAGGCCTATATTTGTTTTGACGGAGTTACTATGCCCGGTTGCTCTTATACTCGACGTGCTGCAGCTCAACGACTAACAAAGACTAACTTTACGATATTTTGTGCGTCGTATCAATCATTAAATAAACAATAAGAGAACAGACACAGTACCCGGCCGATGCTCCTTCCCCACGGAGACAACAGATAAAAATCGGATAGTCAGTTTTTGAATATCTGACGATAATTTTCATTCACGATGCTCGTCTATCAGTCAAATAATGATGTCAGAACGATTAATGCACCATTACTCACATCAATAGGTCTTTTTTACGTGAAATAAATTCAGTTTGACGTGTGGAAGTATTAAGACTTTTCAAATGTATCACGTAATAATATCCGAAGGTCGATAACCAAACGTTTCGATTTTTGTTGATAGATCGCGCATTTCTTTTTCTCTCGATAAATAATTTTATTTTTCTTTCACACACAAGATATTCGTTACCGCCAGCCACGCGAAATGTGTCACTTTCATTGCGTAACGTACAATGAATTATTTTGTGTGTCATACTTTGTGCGTTAGAAACGAGTACTAAGCCTCTCGTGCATCTGTTCATTTGTGTTACACGAGTTTACATATAACTGAATGTACGAGGAAGGTTTGACATCTCACATTCAGTGAACATTGCCAAACTCTAGATAGAGTTTCGCGTGTATAAATAAAATTCCGCTATCATGATCTAATGATCTAAACGCGTGGGTTACAAAAGTTGCCAATAATAAATTACCAATGCTATATACATTCGATACATATATAAATCTATGTAAGTAACGTAGTTGAAAGATGAAAAAACGATATTGAAATATATCGCTATAAAATCTTTGGATCATTGAAACGTGTAATACATTAATCCAATATATTTATATAGAGAAAACGTCGAAAATTGGCAGAGGAACAACAGCTGACGCTAGCAGTATTAAATCAGCGTTCACGTTGGAAAACTCGTAACTAGAAGAAGAAGAAAAAAAGAGTTTCAACGCATTGTATACGACTCTTCAGTAAATTCATGATTTATAAAATCTATAGCGATTGTCATCCGCTGTTAGGACCGGCGTCTACTTTGAATGTAATTTACATAAAGCATTACGAAATTGACTGTGATATTATTCAAAGAGAGAAAAAAAAAGAGTGTTGCGCTGGCCTGAAGGTAATTTAAAAGGGGGGAGGAAGAAAAGAAAAAAAAAAGAAAAAAAAACGTTTATTCCGATGGAATATATTTTTGTATTTGACTTCAATCGGATTTCTCATTCAATTCAATTTCTCTTAACGTCCAATTGAACGTAACGATAAATTGAAACAATTAACGCGAGGGTTGGACTAGCAGTGGGCAGTGGGCAGTTTGGTTAGTTGGAAAGATTACGCTTAGAAGGAAGTTGCTCGTGGATCAGAAATATGTACGTGGGAACAGTGTACGGGACCTAAATACTTCCAGAGACGCGGATCGCCAAGTGCTTCTCAAGAGTTTCGGACTCGAAGGAGGGTTCCTGCTCAAAGTCAACGGAGAAGCGTGTAGGAACTGCGTGGTGTTAGGCCGCCTTGCAATTTAAAAAAGTAACGAACGACTATCTTCGTGTTGGTGGGCCGCGGGTGCTTTTTGTGCAGTTTCTCGGATCTCGGCATGGCAACGTCGCGCCGCCGCTGGCTTTGCTCCGGATAGACTTGGCTATAGTAGAACGTCCGAGGAACGTGGGAGCGAGGAGGAGGAGGAGGGGGGGGAGTAAGGAGATCAACAGACTGGGAGGAGACGAAGGAGAGAGAATAAGGGGAAGCGAGAGAAAGGGCGACCTACAGAGAGACAGTGGAGGGTTGGTGAAAGAGAGCGAGAGGGGAAGAGCACAACGTAGGATCGAGAAGGACGGGAACGGATAAAGAGGGAAACCCTTGCGCTTTGCAAATGGCTATTGTGCCAGGTTAAAATTCAAAGAATATTTTGTTTCAGTCGTGTAAAACGCGCAGCTCGCACCACGTACGTATTATTCACACTTTGAACTTTGCACTGGAGTCTCTTGCACGTTCATCATTGTTTGTAGTGCGATTTGTAGAACCTTTTGCGACACGCTCAAGGTATTCCTGGAATCGAGCACATTCCGCGGCTGAATGATAGGCGCTCGGCTGGGATCTAGATTCTTTTTTCCATTCATCCTGATAGTTTTGGATGCGGTCGAATGTGAGGCGTTAGGTTTGCGCCGACGAGAATCTCTTGGGGGATACGGGTGACTCTTAAGGAACGGCTGCCCGCATCTGGAAAACTTGGATATTAAATTGCTTGCTTTAAGGACCTAAAACAATAGACCGGGATCTTAAGGATCGCTCTCGAACAGGAACCACCACCTCCCCGGCATCCGTCTAACAAAGGACCCGCTCTGTCACTGTTTCAGAAATGGTACACTCGGTTTCTTTAGATATTCTCTTCTTCTTTTTTAATCCACTTTTACCTTTTCTTTTGGGCGGACTGAGACTCTTGGTATATCTCGAGGAAAACTTGCACCAGGACTCGTCGCGCTTCTCGATTGACCTGGACCTACTCAAATTTTAATCTTTGTTCCTTCCTTCTTCGAGATCTTTGCTGATCGTCTTTGACAGTTTGAAGATCATCGTATTTCACTGGGACGAGATTTTGAGGTCTTGCCGATACGGTGCTTCTAATTCTTACGATCATCCCCTGTAGGATTACACGGGTTCTCGAGGTAAAACTCGGGTCCCGGTTGAGAAAAACGTGACTCCGGGAATGGCACTTGTTCGGAATAGTAAATATTCACGTGGTTTACATGCAATACGCACAAGTCGGACCCAGCTCACAACCTCATGGGCTCTACTCTACCTTTTGTATCTAGCGATCTCGTAGGTCGCCTGTCTGGCTTTTACCGAATGTCTCTTTGCCTGGTTCTTTTTTTTTCTTCTCTATGGCTTTATGGGCCTCCCTTCTCTATATCCTGAGATCTTGACTTAGGGCCCAGGTAGACCAGCGTTGCATTGTCTTATTTACAAGTCTTGTTTACACAAACAAAATATCTCATCTCAAGTCCATCAGCAGAAATGATGCCCTTTCCGAACTTCCTTTTACGCTTGTAAAGCAGAGACCCCCTCGCCTCCATGAAACTCCTTGGGTCTTACGAAGGATTCAAGAGTTCATTTTCACGGTTAAAAGTAACTTCTGGCCTCCGGCCAAACTTTATACTTTATTTCTTTTCTTTTCAATTATATTTTTTTCCCCCATGTGCCGCGCGAGGATCCTTATAGTTTCGTGTTTTCGAGCTACGCGGCCTTGAATATTTCTTATTCCATTGAAGAAAAAAAGAGCTTGATTTTCCTTGCTCCTAGCTATGAAATTCCAATAATGTTCATCGACCCGAAATTGCGGCTTTATAATACAGGAATATCGAGCTCGATAGTAATTTAAATATTTATATATTCTTTTCAGCTCGGTTCTCAAACCAAACTTTTCTGTAGGACAGAGGAGTGGCGCAGTTAAATTTCTTAATAAAGCTAAGTCGATTGATAGTCACTGACACTAGGACTGATTAAAGGAACAGGTACTTCTTGATAAGCGGACAACCTGCTACCTACGTACTTGGGTCCACCCATCGAAGCTGTATAGACCAGTAGCTAAGCGAGGATGAGAGAAAGGAAATATAAAAATAACACAAAGTCGAAGCGATAACCGTCACCTGGAGATTGACGTTGATTAATATAATTTATTAATTAAAGGTTAATAGACTATTCAGAATCCAAATCGATTAACTTAATATCATAATACAATCAATATGCCTTTCCATCCGTATAGAGTGTACGGCGCAAGTGTACCGGGGGTCCATGGTTCTCAAGATCCTGTGGAACAGACAGTTAACTCGAACGAAATCGACTTTTTCCCAGTCACCGAAGCATCCTCAAATTCCTTACGTAACATAGACGCGGATCATCCAAGTAAAATTGTTAGCCGTAGGCCCTTCGATCGACCGAATCTTTCGCTGGACCAGTCCCGTGCATAAATGAACCATTCGCTTTCTGCACCTTGCGTCGTGAATTTGATTGACGTCTCCATGCAGCTACCGGACAGGACGATTTACTCGGTTCCTCGTGAAAGCAGCCGCCTTCCGGCTGCGCGTCCCTTGGACGCAAGGCCAGGGCGTGTATCGCTGGAGTTGATCGTGGATGCGTAGGTGCATGTAGTAGGCGCGCGTAGGTGCACGTGAGGTAGTCACTCAGCCAGCCCAAGCACAGGACCAGGTCGAGCCGTGAGAGTCGGTGGCCGACGGGCACTTTTACACCTACCATCTGTCGTTTGGGCTGCCAGAGTAACCTGATCTTCGTAGTACCCAGGGCAAAAGCCCCTGCTACTCCACCTCATGGTCCTCCGGCTTCTCTTCTGCTCTCTCGGTCTCTGACTCTCTGTCACTCTCCTTCCACAGCCTCTTACTCCGGTTCGTCTACCTTCTCGTGGTGAGGCATTAAGTCGCGCTCACGACCCTGTCCCTTCCGCGGAGCTGTCCTTTACAGGGGATATGAGCGCTGATGTGGAGTGGAATCTCTCTTTTTTTTTTTCTTTCCCCATACTCTTTTCTGCATATTTATTTTCACGGGCCACTTCATTCCCGATACTTTCGTCAGGGCGATCGAAATCGTTCGCAGCCATTATATGAGTGACAATTCGATGCTGTCGTTGAGTCTTGGAATCGTTATAAGTCGATCCGATGACAAATAGAGTCGCGCGTGATCGCATCCGTCGATAGGTGTATTAGACGTTAGATGACAAACTTCGGATAAATACTCGTCTGATGGATCTGACAAGGGACCCGTTCGGATATTACGTCATTGTTCAATATTTATCACTTGGCCGTAGGACGGGTCGTGAGAATTTTCGCTCTCTCAGCGTAGTACGTGGACCACGTGTAGTAGATGTGACACAGGGGTGCAACATTTATTCGATCCTTTCTGCCGCATCCTGCGTCTGTCCTCTTGGTTCCTCGAGTCTCTGCCGTTTTATGGGAAATACGACCTGAGCACCCGCCACGATTCTTCGAGAGTAAAATATTCCAGATGATCTGCACGCCCTCTCGAATTCCGGCCGACCTTGCGCGCACATGTCGGAAATGCTCTCCTTTCCCGCAGAATCCCCTTAGCGACATCTGCAACGAGTTGAGCCACCGAGCCCAGGGCTCTTTCGGTCGCTGGCGATTGGTTACGTTGCAGTGTCGCGTCATTCCAGTCTCACGGTTTATCATTACACTGAACGACTATTTTATCATTGCACATCACTTGAATATCTTTCTATCGTATTTGCAGCGAAAATGGACGTGGAGTCCCTGTACGATTACGGGGAGGAGGATCAAGATTTTTATGAGGAAAGTCCAGGAACGAGAAAAGGATATCCCATAGATCACAGGTCGATAAAGGTGAGTTACCACCATTATGCTGCCACTCTCTCTCTCTCTTTCTCTCTTTCACCCGGTGTGTATTTGTATTAATTTTGGTAACGAGCAAAATTTTAATATTTTTACATATCATAATTGGTACGAAGGTTCATTAGCTAATTACCACGGTGCCGATGTACGTGTGTAGAATATATATAATGAATCGAATGATATTTTTTTTTCTTCTCTTCCAAATCTTTCAGCGTATTAGCCATTGATATGGAACCCGAGGTTAATTATCCTTTCATGGCCAATGACCGGTACGGTTTCAATTTCAAAGGAATCATACAGGCCGTTTCACGGGCTGCTGCCACGTCATGTCGAACGAGATACTTTCCAGTTGGCTCGTCACGTCTTAGCGTAGTCGTCCTACAAGTCGTTTAACCGTATGCGATTAGATAATTGACAGCAGTCAATTTATTGGAACAACTGCCGTTAAGTCTTGACCCTACTTGGCCCGAGTGGACTCAATTATAAAAGAGCGAGCCTACGCACGGTAGTGCCCTAGCTGCGTCCACCACGAAATAATTGGATAACACGGAATATACACGAGAGGCGCGTGTTGCCTGCTCTCCTCTTAGTGACGTGGACGAGACTGGACATTTAGTGTGGGACAAGAAATTGTAAGAAATTAACTTTTTTATTACTTTTTTTTTTCCTCTCACAAAACTCACACGAAATTCATGTTCAACTAGGTGAGAGAGTGGGTTCGTCGAAGAGGAGCCGATGTTACGTGATAAAATGTTATATGGACGATAACAACTGGAAAGATAACAATGCTTTATTGTTTGACGTCTCTCGATAAGTCGTGGGCTTCGAAATGGCTCCTTAGTTGCCAAATCGTTTGGCTTTCCCAGAAATCCGATTACCCTTGCGACAGAAGGCCAAGTGCTCTTGCGCGTCTCGCATCGTGGGTCAGAGCTGCAGCCTAATATTAAGGCAACGTAGCGCGACTGTATGCGTATAGGAAATCGTTAAGGGCGAGCGAGAAAGTTAACGTACGAACTTCTTAATTGAGCTTTTCCGAAAGGAAGTCGAGTGTTATCCAACAGGCCATTCGAAATCCAGTATAGGACAGGAGTACGGAGGTGGTTTTACTGTCGGCTTCAAGAGGATGCGACGTTTTTCTGACGCTGTAAAAATAGTCGTAGGCTCTGGGCGCAATCAGTGGACGCTGTAACGGCGGCGGCGACGACGACGACGACGACGACGATGACGGAAACAGTCTAACCTAGAAGAATCGGAAGTATCGTCTCGTTGCTGAGTAAAAGGAAGCTGAAAAATATTTGAGATAGCGCCTGAACAAGGTATCGAGTAATAAGGACGTTTTACGAAGAATCGAAGAAATGTGAATCGCGCGAAAATTTTCAAAAATTGCACTCTTATCGGCTGTAGGGAAAGATTGTTAAAGGAGTAAATAGGGCTATTGGAACCGAGGACGAATTACTTTATACAAAAAGATTATCAGAAACTTTGTTTCTCTCGTTGACGAGTCAAGAGAAATATTTTCAGTGCATTCCAACGAAGCCATTATAGCGATTTAACGGATTCGCGATCGAATGTGTGTCAGAGGGCGCGCGGAGTAGCGAAAATTACATTTAGAGATATCGATCAGCTCTGTATATTTCTGACGACGATGATCTGCAGAATATTCGACGTGGTGCCGAAGGAGAATTTCCGGGACGCTGAAAGGGAGAGCCGTGAACCAATAAACGGGCAGGATCGGCACGATGGCGTGGCTGGTGAAGATTTTAGCATACAAAAAGCAATAAGTGGCCGTTTAATCGAGTTTTAAGCACGGTGTGCGAATATCGAGTGCGAAATTAAAAGGCTCCGTATAGATCGAGTCAAAATCGATCCCGAAGAACGGTCGCGCGATTCATCGACGAATCCACTGAGTCGCACGTTTTGACTTTGGTTACGTGTCGTACTAGAATTCAGAAGGGACTGCCCGCCGCCAACGTCAATCTACATGGGCCTGTGAATGGGAAATAAGAAGCGACACACAAACATGGCAGAGCAAAGGACGCTGTGCCTACAGACCACACAATGGACTCGGCTCGATTGCACCGTGTCTCTTCTTATTCGTCTATTCGTTTTTCCATATCTCTGTCTCGCTTCGCACCCTACCACGAGGAGCATTCTCGGACTCTCTTACTCCCACTAGACCACTCGGAGAAGCTGACTGCTGTAGATGGTAGGGATAGCCTTATAGCTCACCTCTTAGTCTTCCTTCGTTTCATGAATGAACGTAGAATCTCTGGACTGTCTTTCTTTGGTCCCGCTTCCATTCCTCGGTATCTCTGGCTCTATCCCCACTCACTTTTCTTGCTATCGTTATCTCTCTCTCTCTCTCTTCTTTCCTCTCCTTCCCCCATTACCTATCCTCTCTCTCGTACCAACCAGTAGCCGACTGGCGTCGCTCGTCGAGCCTCTCCGCGAGCACACGACTTATACTGCGGATATTTATTGCCCCGATTCATCGCACAAATACTTCTTGGACGTCGCTACTTGGAACTGCCAGGGAATGTTATTGCGGTTAGGACGAATCAAGTGTAACGCGAACGAGCGCGGACTCTACGGGACGAGGACAAAAAATAGTCGACGATTGCACTTCTGTGGCGGTTGTGCTATTCTCTCTGGAATATTGTTTATTTTGTGTTCGGAAAGACTTTTTGTTTTTTTTCTCTCTCTCTCTCTCTCTCTCTCTCTTGTTTATCTTTGCTCTGTCTGGTAATAAAACTCGCAGAAAGAGTCTGCAGAATTTAATGGAATTATTTTTCGAAAATCTTTCAACTATACCATTCTTATCCCTTTCGTGCACGCTGAAAATTTCTTCGATTAGGGACTGGTGCAGCAGGTGGTCGGTATTTGGACAATAACTTGTTATCGTGACAATGATAAGGACACTGTCAGGATTTTATTGTTACGATGAAAAATTTGATTTATCGATCAATTTTATCTGCGCTCTTGTTTCTTACCGTATATCACGATTTATTCGTATCCAAATGCCCAATCGTTGCTCCGCTGACGGAAGTACGCAACCTGATAAGATTATGCAAAAATCGTAAACAATTCGTTCGCTCCTCCATAATATCTCTTTATCATAATACTATCGGTATAACGTGTTAAATCGTTATCGAGCTTATTTCGCAGATCAGTAACAAGACTCGTTGCGAAACTGTCCTCCTCGGTATTACGGTATCTGCCCGTGAACAGGTTCGATACCTGTTCTGATATCGTGCACCTGCGAAAATGGTCTTGCTGATCGAACGAGCTGAAACTATTGGAAAAAAGCAGTGTCTATATATATACATGGAGTGTGTGTGTGGGCATAACGGTATATATTTACAATTACGATTGCGTGGAGTTCTTTTTTATTTTTTCTACCCCCCCCCCCCCTCACCCTCATTTTTTATCGTCTCTGAGATCTACCTTATTCCCATACGAGAAACTGCCCCCCTCTCTCCCTTGTTACATAGGGGAAAGTCTACCCTGTATCAGTCTGCTGCCGGTATAACTGGCCATGGCGTCTTACGCTCAGGAAGCCGACGGTGCATGCGAGCTGAACACTGCAACGCGCGTGCAGAAGCTCTGACGCGCGTTAGAGAAGGTGTGCTATTTCTGGCAGCGTAGGTTTCCCTTTCTCTTGATCTCGACCCTTCGTGCTACCTCTTGGCTTCACGGATCCACGTAGATATAGCTTGTGCACGTATACGTAGGTCTGGGATATGTAACTCGGTGTCTGAGGTCCCTATTCAGGCAATGGCCAAACTGCACCCTCGCCCAGGAAGGACTCTTTTATATACCTTGTACGTCTTCGCTGGGGTATGAATGGAAGAGGGTAAAAAAGAATAGAAAAAAAAAAAAAAATCGAGGAATGTAGTCAATGCTGACAGCGACTTCGAGAGACTCCATGTTTCTGTGCCGTACCAGACCCAGGGTGATATTCGCAAACGTAAAGCCGAAGTAAGATTAATAATTTTTTGAAAATCTATATAGATTTTTTTTTTCAAAATCGGTCAGCAGCATTGCCTCTTCTGGAACGAAGTATATTTATCAGTGGATGTACGTCAAAGGGATTTTTTAAGGGGGTTTGACAGTCTGATGAAAAAATATTTACTATACATATAAATAAGCCCGACTGTTTACTAGCTTGTACCGGTTCTGGGAAGAAAGGAAACGAAGGGTGACTTTTTCTTTGTAATACTGAGGTTACGTTGATACGTTGTTTTTTCCATTAGGTTAAACTGTTTTAATAATTTCGATATATTTGATTACGAAGGAATGGCAATTGTCAATATTATACGAGCAAACGAAGGTACGGTTTTTAACTGACGCTCTTCGCGGGGTCCTTACCGTGGTAATATCGGAAGACTGGAGTGTCTCGGGAGGTAAGGACGTTTGTTATTTTCTTGGATAAACATACCGAAAATATTGTATCCTCGGGTACAGAAATATCATAGCTGCCATAGCCTTTCATGAGTGGTCTATAGATATACGGGGTTAAATTTTAGTACCAATCTTATCCGTTTCCCTGAGGGTGTCGCTTCGTCGATTCAAGCTGGTATTACAGATACTGACGCTCGACAATAAATATTCTACCCCAGAGAATTGGTTCTTCGAAGTCATTCTACGATTCGTCGATATACTCCTTAAGCTGAAGACACGTCGTTTCTCGTATGCAGTGTCGAGGCAGCAGACCCCTTGGAAAATCTAATCAATTACGGCGGACTGTATGAAAGATATATTTTTGGACCAAAGGATGATACTGAATGGCGAACGAAATACGAGAGTACTGTCTGACGAGAGAGTGAGTCCTTGGAGGTCCTTCTTTCTTCTTAAAAAACGTAATAGAGAGAGTCATAAAGAGATGGACTGCTCGTATACGTTCAAGGGAGAAGGAAGAAATGAAAAGAAGACCGAAAGGTGGGATCCTCGTTTATCACCTCAAAGACCCAACCCAAGGTACCCAGTACCTAATGACCGGTTGCCAGGATGAATTAGCGATTGAAAAGGATGCGTCTAATTTTTATCGATCCAATTTTCTCGCAGGTGCGGTTCTCCGCGTTTAGTCTACTTTTCATCGAAGCGAGTGTCTGCCGCTACGCGTGGGATCCTCGAAGATCAAAGTTCACGGAAGACTCTGGTATCTCGGAGCTGAACTCATCGATGGCTAATTGGATATGGATCGTATAGCTGCAGGTATATTGGGTATCAGCTACCGAAGAAAAGGGCGAGATTCATGGGTGGGAGCATCGGAAGGTATAGAGGCGCAGCTGCATCGCACCGGAACTCTCCACTTGGTCAGCCGCAGGAACCTTGTTCCTCCGGCGGAAGTGGCTGTCCTCGGGGCTCTTTAAATATTCGGTTTCCGTGCGTCCATCGAGCTTTTGTTAATCACCGATACCCAAGAGGAATCTCTGCTCCATTGATCGGTCATTCAAGACCTGCAGGTCGTGCTGGACCATTTTTTTTTAACTGGACTGGGTCTAACTTTTTCTCATTTGCTTCTACACCAGACGATCTCCATTATGGGGATCATCCTGATGCTGCTGCTATATTTGTCCCTTACGTCGTTACCGCCACGTATGGGGTCAGCTAACAATAGCGGATGCTGAAAGCGGTCCTCACGTCTTTTACATTGCTGGTATCGACTGACAGGAAGTTCACTTTGCACATTTTATTCTATAGTGCAGCATCTCTTATCAAACGGGGATTATTAGCTTTACTCCAGAGCTACTTTGTTTCTGCCGTTCATCGTTACAAATTATTTAACAGGGTCTTCTTAGCTAATTCGGTCTCAATTATTTCTAGAGTGAATCCGACTTATTAATTATCTGATACAGGCGGTCTCTAATCATTGGCTCTCGAAGGGCCGCGAATATTAACCCACAGCCGACCGGAACAATTACTATGAATAATTGGTAAACAGTAACCGAAGATTGTCAAACAAAAAAAATCGGTTTCCGTTGGCTCGTCGAAAACTCTTTTAAAAATAGCTCGAAAAAAATCGTTCCTTGCGTAATACACGTTTCGTCCAGACTCAAAACTCGTGTTCCAGTTAATTTTTCTTTTCCAAAAATAAATCTTCGCAACAAACGAATAGGAAAGAAAATAGCGACACGTTCCCTTTTATTTCTCGATTTCATTTAGTCTCGTTCAACCTTCAACCCTTAATTAATTCTCCCTGTTCATTTGATATCCCGTCGACGATCCATCTAATCTTATCCTATTAAAATCGCAGCTCCGTATTAGCCGCTCGCTCCGGCATACTCGTGCGTTCTAAATTGACGTCCGCGATACAAGTAGATTAATAGAGCGAATCGAAAAGATAAAAAATAAACTGAAGGACGTATCCTACTGTAAAATAGATTTTTCTGCGATAAGAGTACTGGCAGGATTAGAACAAAAAAAATCAACTTTGAATTTATTGCGCCCTTTACAGGGTAGTACGCTAACTCAATAGGAAATTGTGGTTCAAGCTGTATTTTCTTTTTTTTTTTTATTTAAATCACCTACAAACCACGATTATCATATCGCAATGATGCTCGATCGAGATTAAAGCTAAAGGGCGCTGGTGGATTTCCATATACACTCGATAGATACGCCAGAAACATTTGTTATAACGCGAACGTGTCATTAGTCTGTAGCTGAAGGCATTATTGGACAAAAAAGGGTTATCAATCGTCATTGTAAACATAAGTGGCTTCGTTTCTAGTCCTTCGAGATATTTTCATCTCTCTCGCACAACATCTGTCCCCTGCCGTGCACTTACACGTCAACTTTGAAATTCCATGACAGTTTGATTGACAGCTGTGCGATAGTGGTTATCCATTTTATCAATAATTCATCATTGACTTTGTGACACTCCGATGTCTCCTAGAATAATAGGTCGTCCTTAGTGACACCTTGAGTCATTGAAATACTCGAAGTGCGATTTGTATCGAACTCTCTTTGAATGAATAGAATTATTTTTTGGATTTTTCCAACAAAAAATTTTTTTTTTGTATACTCCTTTTTTTCTACAGAATTTCGATGTTACCATCAAGCTAGTTGTAATATGCTCGCGATGATTTTTTGAGTCAGCGATTTTTTGTTGCTCAGGGCCGTACCGTTATATTTCTGTCAGTCATCGGCCGTTTATTTGAATTTATTTATCAATGCCTTAAGCCCTTCGATCGGCGTTTCTATCGAGTATACTTTGCGCCGTTTCTATTTTACTCGACTTCCACGTTCTGATACGCACGTTGCATATCGTCATCGTGACGGTACTCGCGGTTGGCTCTATACGAGTAATGAGAATGACGGACAGACATTAAATATTGAGGAGTTTCTGACATGGCGTCAGTTCAGGCTAGAAAGTATCTGCTTATGGTGGATACGTATATGTACCCTACGTCCTTATGGCGTATTACTATGTAAAGAGTCGCCGATGCTCACAGCGATGCTAGTCACGGCTGGACCTTCGTCGAGAAATATGATTATCGCTAGGGAATATTTTTTGGTGAAATTTTGAAGAAAAAAAACAGCGACGCGTCCTATTCCGTTACTCGCACAATACGCGGCGCATGAAAAACGTGAAAAAGCGGATATACAGAATTTCGAAAAATAATTTTTTTTTATAAAAATTCTACTTTAACGATACAAAGTGTTGTCAATTTCAATTAGCTGTAACGAGATAATTCATTGTATATCGTCTTTTACTTCCTAGACGATTTCGGTGATAAAGTCGATTAGCTTTTTTTCTCTCTTTTTATTTACTTTTTTTTTTTACAATATCTCACCCTCTCTATCTACTATCTTATATATTTCTTATCGCCAGTTTCTTACGCAAAACTTGAATCGATAATTTATCGCTAAAATTTTAATTCCTCGTCACGTTGCTACGATCGTGACGCTTCGCGAGCCTCGCAGTTTCTCGCGCTCTGATACGTCTTGATAAGAAGACACGTGCTGCTCATTAATCCAATAGGCTGCAAGGCAATTTCGTAATGCCACGTTTTCATCGGAAATTTACGCGGCCGGCTTTATTCATGCGAATCATTTGTCAAATTCTCGACGAACATGGCAATTTTCATTAACGCTCGTGTATCTAATGGCTCGAAGCAATTGTCACGTTTTCGAGCTACTCGTGTGTCATTCTTATTACTTGCTTCGTATCGGCATGTAGATACGATTAATCAAAGGAAACGTTCTCGAAGGACTTGATCGGATCGCGGTAGCTTAATTAATGAAGGATAATTAAAATAATAAAAAAAATTCATTCGCACGCGTTACCGATCAAATAAGAGAAATCAAATTTTTCATTAGCTTTTTAGTGTTAACGTTCAACCGCTGATAACAGTGGATTCGCACAGTTGACAGGGAACGGATTGTGGATGGATTTATCATTCGATTCTTCTTATCGGCAAAAAATGGTACACTTATATATTATTGACATCTTATTTATAACTAGTAAAACGTTACCTTAATTGACTTTACTTATTGTCGTACGAGATGATAATTAAATGAATACGTTACTAAGAGGTATAATTGCTAATTTTGCCTTGAATCTGTTTAAATTAATCATCGATTCGTAAGACCGTGACATGCTGATCTTTTGACGTCAAATTTTTCGCGACTCTTACGCTTCGCCACCAGCGCTTCTTAATCATTCCATACAATGTGATACTTTCCGTGACCTCGCGCAGAATGTATTGAATTATCGCAACCCCCCTTATCGCACGATAGGAGCTACGTCGGCGTGTGTCGTGTCATTCCCCAAGACCATTGACATCGCTAATTGTAAATCATCCGATTTTTATCTTTACAGATTCGGACTTTTTTATTGAATTATTCGAGCCAATCGCTTTCGCTAATTATCTAAGCGCTTACGAACGTCTTGTCCATCTTCAAGTATTCGTCTGTGTATCCGTATACGCACAGTATTCCACACGCCAAGTAACAATCGTTGTTTACGTCAGATAATGGATATCAAAACTCAAAAAAAAATACATTTCAATTTCCCGTTCATTAATGAAGATCGATACTTTTCTTATCCCCGATCGCTGCGCTCGTAGATTATTGCTTTCCGCGTACGTAAATCAGGTTTTTCATTGAACGACAATGAATTACCAAACTGTCATACACGCTCGTGAAACGTCACGTGGGACACGTGTAAATGTGACACAGCAGTGTCAGCGTCAAAATTATTAAAGTTCGACTAAAAAAAAAATTGCAGGAATTTTGTAAAAAAAAACCGAACGCGTACATATGGCTTATAAAATGAAGCCGACCAATTGATAAGGAAGCGACGATATTAAGAGTAAGATTTTATCAGGGGAGTGGTGCATGGATCTTCGAGCCTCGTCGCTGTAGCGTTCGGTTGCGTCACTCCGTCGGCGCAGCCATTTCATTCAGTTGCCCGCACGAAGGTCAAGCCGGTCGGTTCTGGGCTTGCGGCATCCCCTTCATTCTATTCTCTTCTTTCTCTCTCTTTACATTTTCCTCTCTCTCTCTCTCCAATTCTCACTGTCCCTCCCCTCCGTCGCCCTTCCCCTACCCCCCACCGATACCTCTCGCAGTCATCCGATCTCCCCACTCGCTTCCCCTCTTACCCCTCGAATGCACTTCTTCCTTCTCCCTCTCTGTCTCTCTTTCGTTCCCTCTTTCTCTCTCGCTCTCTAATCCCCCCCCCGCTCCCTCCCTCTCGCTCTCACTCGCGACTACCACCACTCCTACACGAGAATTACGACAAGACCACTCGGCTGCAGGTTCACCGTTCATTCATGTTTCTGCTGAGCCAAGTCTCCTCGTCTGCACCGCTTCCCCTCCTGCTCCTCAATTTCCCCCCTTCAACTCTTCACCTCTCTCTTCTTAACTCTCGCTCTCCTTTCCTCGTCCCTAGTTCCTATGCACCCGTTCGTCTCTTTATCACTCTTTTTTTTTTCATTTTCGTAGTTTCGAGACGACGTCTGCAGTTTCTAATCGGTACATGCACTCGTGCAATGTAATCACACGCTCCTGTGCCACGACACGAAATCGCATTGACCATTAAGCCGTCGAGGATAGCCTACCCCCGGCTGACCTTCTCGACCTAAACGCCTGGCCTCTTAACCACGACACGTCACTTCTTTCCAGTGCACTGGAGCAACCTCCCCACCACCTTCCCGAACGAACTCCAAAGCTCACTGATCGATTCCGTAACTCTCCCTATTTTTCTATTCGCTATTCGTTACTATCTCCTTAATTATCTCGACCGGGGCGCGCAGACGTGTAGGTCTGTGCCTGAGAGCCATTATGGGCAATGTAAACGTGGGAGCGAACCTCGTACTCTCCTCCTAGACCTCATGAAAATAATTATATACATATATACAGGTCGGCCCTTAATAGAGAATGAACTAAATTTATAGGGCTCTGTATCGCACGTTCTCTCTGTCTCAGTGTGAATCAACCTTTATTCTTGAATACCTCAGCCAGATTACCTTCGCTACTTTCAATACTGAACTTAATGAGATACAGTGAATTACAATCGATCTGCTCTCAGGTGCCATTGTCATTTTTAGTCGTTACCGATATAAACCGATTTTCGTAAGCACGCTCGCCGTATGCTCAAGCGTTCCTATACTCTCTATTGTCTAATGTGTATAAACACGAGTAATATCTCGTAACCGTCATACATCCTCGTTCCTCGTCTGCCGCGTTACCACCGACCATGCGAATTAGAGCTGTCTCGACAACTGGCTTAATGATCCCAACAAAGCTCACGTTGGAGGGCCTGTACCTTATTACGCGAGGGATTTATTGAAAGAGACATAGATAGCGACAACTGCAACTGTGCTCCCATTCAGAATATACGGTTTGCTGAACGACACCAGAAGCAACGTCATTAACCTCACATTATTATGCAAAGACGATCCGTGGAACGAAGAACAGTCTTTGATGTGCTACCTGAACATAGCCATGTTAACCGTCTCGTCGAGCACATTCGACCGACGCTATCTCGACGGGGCCTTTCGACGCCATTGAACGTCACCCTCCTGTCGGACCAGCGTCATACCTGCTATTCTTTCTGAAATTTGCACTAAATATTCAAATTTGACTCTGATCCTTGTCTTTTATATCTTTACATATATATGTGTCAACTGGAAGTTGTCTGGTTCTTTTTTCCCCCTAGGATATCGGAATCCTAGGGGAAAAAGTGTATACCTAGGGTTACACCAGTGACACGGTACCCGCGCAAGATGACGACCGTGCGTTTGCCTATCTATTTGTGTATGTGCGTACGTCATGTGCAAGTACCTAGTGCGTCGTAGCACGAGCCACCGGAAGTCCCGTGTAACGAGGGCCGTCGTTAAGATTTAACGAATCGTTTGATGATTTCAGCGCGATGCGCGTGGCGTGGGTGGTATTCTGGGATGTGGCAGCCTCAGCGGTGGTGGCGTGATGATGATGATGGCCAAGTACATGAAGCAGGAGCTCGCTTCGGACGCCGAGGAAGAGGGCCTGGTGCCTGCTCTTCCTGGTCGATTCGCTTCGATGCGCAAGGTACCCTCGCTCTCGGACCTCTCGGACCCGGAGAGTTCACTAGGTGAGTTTTTGACCTTTGCATCCTTCACTGCTCTATTTATCTTATCGAATCAAGGTCATTGACGGCGGACGACATGCACCGAGCACGTACCGATGGGTTCAAAAGGTCACTTTTGGACATTCGGATGAACAGGATGAACGGCTGAACGTTGTTTTCTTATTTTATTTTTTTTGCCGAGAATCGACTCGCAGTCTTCTTTGATGATATTTTGAGGACAAGAGGCATACGTTTTGAGTGCTGTACTCTGCATCTTTTTTTTACGGGGTTTTTTTTTTCGTTCGCTAAGCTCTTCCACTTTTGAAAGATTCCAGAGATTGTCGACCAAACTCAAAACACGCTTTCACGCCCGAACTCTGAAGAAAAAGAGGGGAAATGAGGAAGTATGCGTATGTGTATGTATATATATGTCTCTGTTCTTAATGTAAGCCAAGGGGACCATATGCCCCCCCCCCCCTTCTCCCTCCCCTCTCACTCTTGACTCAAACGAAAATGAAACTGGGTGTCCCGGGCGAGTCACAGGATGCCCTACCTTTGTGCTACTCGTATCGCTCGAATGGTCGCTTTACGACCCTCGTTGCCACTGCGATACGCACGCATTATGGCCCGAACTTCCGTTTCTCCAGCATGAAATGGATGCATCCCTATGGGCACTGCAACAGGTAGGTTTACGTAGGCACCACCCTTGGCATCCTCGACCCTATTGACCCCCGCGCTTCATCGATCACGCACAATACGCTCCTGACAAACAGGTGTGTCTGACGTTTCGTCACCCTTCGTGCCAATATTACTGCGCGGAGCATGGGAACCCCCAATAACTTGCTATATCTACCTGTTGTATCAATTTATGCTACAACTTCGCCATCAGTTTATATATATATATATATATAGAGAGAGAGAGATTTCACGTGAAACTCTAACCTTGGACAAGACATTGCGTCATTCATTCATTCCACGTGTCACTGCGGAAGATGGGTTCTGAAGGAGATAGGATTCCGAGATACGATGTAGAGGTAGGGGAGAGGGGGGGGGGTGGAACATTTGATACGAACACAATCGGAGTTAAACCCTTTCGCATGCGAAAATCATTCGTCAATAGGATTACGCAAGATCAGTCGTGAAAAATAATTAAAATTGCCGTACGATTCCATGAGATCGGTAGATTCCTCTGAAAATTCATTGGGTTACGAGAAAATTTTCCTACGAAAAAAAAATTCGGCAGACGATACGTATGGGTCCCTTTATCGGTGTCCAGCCTACGGGGCTAGGACAGTTTTTATAGGAATTTTGAGAATCAGCGGTTAATTTTTTTTCTCGCAGAGAATGGAAAATCTCCTGCATCGGCTACTTAAATTTCTCTAGTCTTGTCCGTCCCGTTACTAACTTACGGCTCGGCCGCGTTAGCCGACTCGTAATCCGCGACCGTGTTTGCGTAATAGGAGCCTGGGAGCAGACTAAGCATATAATAAATACTTATGTATAGAACATGTAGGATTAGTCGGTACCGATTCGAACGTTATTTTCTTGTTACTCGCGGGTCAGCCAGTGTGATCAAAATGTAGCGAGAATTTACGAATTGGATAATCAGCAGCATCCTCATTAAGGCCCCCACTATACGCCCCCGCCTTCCCTTCTCCTGCTACAGTCTAGTACTTATGTGCATGTATATATAACGCTCGTTTTCATACCCGTTACACTGCTGTACTGTAGGTATAGTCAAACTACGCAGAGTCCGACCAGCAGTCCATCTACTTATGTCAGGGAGTCCTAGTCGAACACCAAATACCCATATTATATATATAGCAGCAGCGTTAAAAGCCGCTACGAATTCTTTTTCCTACTACGCGTGACTTGGCAGACCGTAAACAACTGATTAGATTTTATCGGCTGGTAGAGGCAACGTTTGATCCAAGGCGACGAATACAGTATATAATGATTTGATGTGTTGCTAGTTTGTCTATTGGGTAACACCGACGTAGATGCTTTCGTGGGTTTTACCAATAGTTGTATATCTTGAGTTATGGGGATTACGTAATTTCGTTAGGATTAGGCACGGTATGCATTTAGCGACATGTGGTCGTTATGCGATAGAGCCTCGAGCAGATACGGGCAGTTGTTATGTGGCTACTGCTGAGACTGCGTGTGATTTCTTTAGGCGTTAATGGAGACGTAGATACATTGAAGCATGGTCCCTGTTTGGCAGCAAAGTACTACGTAGTAATTATAAGGGACGCGTGTGCGTTAAGGTAGAGATGCACGTGGTTCATTGAGAATTCAACGGTGTACTCGGCGCTGGCACACTAAGGCATTCTATTCACGTGGGTCGTCTCGTGATTCACGTAAGATCGTTGGCCTCTCCGCGTTGCGTCCCTAAGGGCGTTTTCGTTCGGGACCCGTGGAACCTGAAAGCCGATCGCAATGTGAAAAGTCACAGTCACGCCACGGCGAAGGGCTTCTGTGCGACACTTTAATAATAAATAATCATAACGATCACCGTGTGGGACAGGGCTGCCCGTCACGGAAGGGTTGAGGCTGCATCCGGTCTGACTGCGTGCACGTTCTGTGTCAACGTGCGTGAACTTTTTAACTCGAGGCTCCTGTCTATCTAGGCATTTTTTTTTATTTCATGGAGATTAGCCATGCGGCACGCGTGGTTGAGTGTGAAAATCATACCTGAGATTTATTAATGTTGAATTTTCGAAAAGTATCCTCGTTATTTGAAGAGAGGACGGAAAAATGAGGATCCACCGAGGACACGCATAGCCCTCCTGGTCTACGCGAATAAATTCCGTGGCTGGAAGGTTGTTTTTTGTTCTTCAAAGTATCCCGAAGCTCGTGTTTACTCGACACGCCGTCTTTGTGCCCGATTTAGGGGATATTCTTGGCTAACGGCTAGTGCAATAAACAATGATGAAAAATAAGTGTGACGCCGTTGGTATACCGTGCTTTGAAATTTGCTGGGATGGAGGATGAGAGCCGTGAAATGGTGTCGATGTTCTCAGACGATAGATAACCTCGCGATTGAATTACCAGGGAGCGGCTTTCTGTAAATGGAAGTCCGCGGCATTGACGGGTGCCTCGGGGTTTAACGCACCCACCCCGCTTTCTCGAAGCGCAGTAGCCGAGCTTATTTTTACCGTCACAAAACACACGTAGAGACGCCGACGTCGACCGCTTATATTTTCCAGTTTGCCGCGCTGAATAATGCAGCGATCTAGCTTTTCCGTAACAATCGATGACCGACGAGCGATGCTATTGTCATATGATTCCACGATAGGCCTCCGATGACAGCCAGTGCAGAATGTTTTATGTAAATGAGCATTGTCTCCGCGACATTGACGTAGCGCAACAAATTTGTTTCTTTTGCGCGCTTCCCTTCGCTGCCGATTCCAGGCATAATCAAACATGGCCGTCGCTCGCGCATGCGCGCCACGCTCATAAATATGAATCTCGATTCCCAGCCCAGCGCCAACTTCACTCTATACTCGCTGCTTGCCAATCGAGCTTCCACACTTCTTATTCAGCTTCGAGTTGACATTCCGTCTCGTTTTACTTTATATATTATTGCACCATTCAAAGATAATCCTACCTCTCTCCACGGCCAGTCATTTTCAGGCTCTGCCGTCGCTTACTGTAGCGTCCATTGTCGTGCGCGCATCGTCCCGTCCGTACGGTACGATCCTTTAGAGACAAGGAGACGCCGAACGGCATCGAGCCTACGTCTTGTCATTCCGAGAAGCGATTCCTCGCTCGGTAGGTAGGCTAGATGTTCGTTCAATTTATTCCTCGACGAGGCACCGGATGAACGAGGGAGACTCGTCGACGTCTTACGTGCCTGAATTACAAAAGCTTCCGCTGTCCATCGGACATCTTGCCTCCTCGGGACCGACTAGCGCCGCTAGTCGTTCTCAGTCTTTTGCGTCTACTCGTACATGCCATTGACGTGCCACTACTACGTCCACACCTTCCCTTTTACTCTTTCACTCCGATATTTTCACTTTGTTCTGTCGACTTTCGTTCTTGACGTTGACCCAGGAGTATAGTCGTATAACAGCCATAAATCGAATTCCATTGAGAAACTAACCTTATCCCTGCGTCAACGAGTGACACAAGGTGTCCGCGTCGCTCGAGGTAGAATAAAAATAGAGTAACGAGATATATCGCTGCAGAATTACGTATCGGCAGTACTAAAGATTATCTAGATTGCCAGCGGGTACCGTTTGACGTCCCTGACTTTGTCATTCGATATACCAAACTCCTTTGCATCGTCCATTTACACCTGTGTTGTAGGAATCCTGATACGTCGGTATTTACCTTAAACGAATTTCAGGGTCTACACTAGGTAAAGTACGAGGTTAAACTAGACTCTTCAAGAAGCTCGTTAGATTACCGGATTGATACAGGCGCAAACACGTTAGCCTCTCGAGGCAAACGGCGGCCCACACACGGCGCCATTGATTGCCGTCATTTCGTTGCAATAAATCCCCCGCAATGTATTTTAGGATATCGTTGGTGGTAGCCCATTGAAACAGCTAAGCAAAGATTCTGGACAAATTTATCTCGCCCATTATAAGTTAAATTCTCAGTAACCACAGTCGACTTACTTGTTTAGCCTTGACGGATTTTTTTTTTTTTTCAATCTTTATATTACAGACAGCGATCCTCCGATTGTCTTACGCCGGTAGACATCTTGTAAATCGGTACGTTCACGGATCGGATTCCTGTGAAATAATGGTAGAACCACCGAAGCCCTGATAGTGCAGGGGCCGTATGGGAAGGTTACGTGTGGATGAGGAGGATACGGGATGGAAGAGGATGGGATGATCGTGTTTTAAGCTGGTGGAGACAAGGTGGCCAGCATATTGCGTGAAATATGTAACCGCAGCTGTGCGTGCGGTTGGTCGTTCCTCTTGGATCGGCGTCTTTAACCGAACCAAGCGCAGATAGCGTTCTCACGTCCCCATTGGCAGGCACTATATCCACGGCAAACTCAAGTCAGTCAAAACATCTCACAATATCAAACAACCTTTAACGGGGCAGATGTTGCCCGAGGCTCTGGATTTTCTCTCGGGCTCTGTTGCTGCTATGTCGTGGGTAGAGTTCGTTATTTCGAAAGAAAGCTTTTTCGGAGAATGATGTATTAGGTTTTAGGCGCAATGGCACTTTGCTGATGGACTTTCTCGTGTGGCTCCGTGCAAGAATCTTGTGTATATTTTAATTTTTAATAGTTAAAGCTTTGTTCTTGTCGATGGAGCTTTTAAACTCGATGAAAGAGACACTGGGTCTTTTTAAATCCCGACCGTCCGTCTGGCTGATTAAGACGAGTTCTTTACGTTTATGGTATTACCAGAGTGTCGGGTTATAGATATAAGTGAGGAATTAAGGTTTGTTTAATGGTGATTTTTATATTTGAACGCCAGCAGAGCGCCATGAAAGTTTCTGGTTTGACGAGTTTTCGAATAGAGTTGTCCGTTTTAGGTTAATTTATCAGTGATGAGATCGTCTGCTATTTTGAATCGCAACAAATTTACACGTGAAGATTATTGATCGTCAGTTCAAGATAGCACGTTCATATCGTTAAAAATGAATTATTTCTCGCCTGCGGCTGATCACCTTCCAAGTTGGGTTATATAAAAGCAATCTGTGAGTTGTGTCACCTTCGACCGACCAGTGGCTGCCTCTAGCGGCAGTTCATTCGCCGTGAAGCTTCGATGTGTTCCCGATAGGTAGCGCCACTCTCGGCTTGAAAATTCTCTAACCATCTGTGGATAAAGTAGGTCTCTAGGTGGAGGATGATCATCCATACCGATCTCCGAAGGCATTCTAAATCTGTAATGAATGTTTATTGACCGAAAATCTCAAGTACGAGCAGTCGAAATATTTAAAAATTACTTTAATGATTTATAACATAACCCAAAGAAAAATAACAGGGATCCACATTTCCAACTTAACACTTTCTGTAAGTAGTTCAATAAAAATTTCGATTTTTCAATCTAAAAAAATAAAAAAAACAAGAATCCAAGGATTATCGGTTAACTAGTACAAAATATCTTAATACTGTTTCATATTAGATTTCATTATTCCTCACCGACCCGATATCAAGTTGGTAATCCTAACATATTGCGTTCTGATAGGTTATGTCGCGGACTGTTGCGCCCGAGGGCGAGTGGAAAGGCGGTTCTCAGAGGAAGCCAGAGGAACAGGTAGCAACAGGTTGTGACGTCACGAGGCGCCACGCGACCACGCTTCATTCATGAGATTCGAAGCCTCACGGGACCACCACGTTAGGGGTCAGATCCGATTCACCACACCATTAGTTCCCTCAGATTTTTCCCAAGACCCTTAAAAGAGAAAAAAAAAGTGAGTGACCCCCGGGGGTGCTGGATACCTTCGCGTGACTTTTCCTTCCGGGCCTGATTTCCTCGGGAACTTTTAACCTCAAACTCCATCCAAGGACTATTTAATGATCATCTGCGCCGCGCACGAAAAGTGCACTGTCATTTTCCTTAATATTTGCTGGGATCCCATCTCAAGAACCGGAAGGGATGAAAATCAGCCCTGAGGTCTACAGTTCCTCGTAGAAGGTGCCCCAGGCCCTGCGTATGATGGCTGAGCCCTCTCTCTCTCTCTCTCTCTCTCCACTAGATCTGATGAAATCAGGGGGTTGATAGATTCTCATAATTATATATTGACCATGGATGAACGGTGTGTTTTTCAATTATCAAGATGATGGGATGAAAAGTCATAGTGGAGGAGATTGATAGGATGATTCGATAAGAGGATCTTAATAGTCTCGCACGGTGTCAAGAACCTTGATGATGTACAGTGACTCGAGAGAGAAACACCTAGAGATAGACCCCGAAGTAGACGCCATGGGACTGCAAAGTCCTGATGATGGATGATCTACGGGAAGTTAGTGAAAAAGGGAATAAAAATGTAGATAAGCAGAAAAATAAATGAGCGTCCCATTATTAATGTAAATCATTAATCATATAGCGCCCCGAGTCATTTACATACTAATGTCTCCCATGTCTCCCTAGCTTTATTCGCACAACGCCACTTTCTAATGTCTTGATACAATCAAGCCGCCGGTAAACCGTCTTATTTTTCTAACAAAGGAATATACGTAAAATTAGGTACGTCATTTAAAATTAAATCACGAAACACCCACCGAACATTACCTCTTGCGGAGTTCCTGCGCGGAAGCTGTCATCGGGGTTTCTCTTGAATCGCTTTCAAGTAACGATTTTCTAATGACGATATTACCGCGCATGCGCAGGTACTCTCGCTGCTTCCATGCATCTACGTAACAGGCGGCAACTCCCGTCGACGATGGCGCGAGCCTTCCTCTTGTAACCAGGAGGCTGACAGGCCAGGGATCCAGAAGCTAGCAAGACATCGGACATCGTGACCCCGAGTTCCTTCCCCTGAGGTGGCTGGTGGACGGCTCGCGAATATCCCCACCAGGTGGGTACCTGGCAGGGGAGCGACGGTAGAAGTGTTACCCCCACCCTGAACAGCCACGCGAGTTCATTCATGAGATCGTGGGAACGTGCCTCCTGGAGAGCCCCTCTGGCAGCGCAGCCTACCTCTATACCATCTAGGAACACAGCCTCTCTCCACCTCCTCTCCGTAGGTACCTATCCATGTCTTAACCTGGACTCTGTCCCTCTCCTGCTAACCTCTACTTATCTCTTGTCCTTCTCTCGCTCTAGCAGCGCCCGGGACTACCTCTCATCATCTATAACCACCACCTCCTCCTTCAGCTCCTCCGCCTCTCCTTCGGAGCCTGGCCGCTTACCTGCCCGAGCGATCGCGAGCAACTCCTCACAACTGGTACAGTGGCTGCCACAAGTTACGTCACCGTCCGCCGGAATCCCATTGCTCGGATGAACCACCTGCTGAGTTCACTTTGACATCTTCGCGAAACCCACCGACGTCCCCAGCTGAACGGACTCGGATCGTACATGACGCTCATCACATGGACCTGGTCCGTCCGTTCGTACGGAACGTAAAGCGTCCTAGGGTTAGATAGCGCGATGATGCAGTTTAGGATGGGCCAAGTACAATTGTATTTAGCTATTTAAGATAAGTCCTCCTGGACTTTTGCGACGCGTTGTACCTGACGACCTCTGCGTGGCCGGCAGCCGACGGAGACATAATTGCGGCTCGTAATCATGGCGCAGGGCCCCTGGGGCACACGAGGCCCCCTCGCACGGCTGCACGGCTCTTCTGCCTCTCCTACCTGCCTCTGGTCTATCCACGTATCTCCTTCTTCGCGTCTTCTTGATCGTAGCTCATGCTAGGCCCTCGGGCTTTGGCCATGCTGCCCGGTCGTTGCGTATCCCAGTCAGGGCGGTGTTATTACTCCTGGAGAGAAGATACGGCACGCCGCGTGTTTTACGGCTCAACGTTTATGCGCCATCTCGAGTCTCTTAACGTTCCTCACGAAGTGGCAGCGGGTACGATGTATCAAGATGCCACGACCATTATTATATGGCTATTCATGTGTAATAGAACGTTCCTTCTAAGATGCACAGTATTAAGTACGAACTCCATCCGATGCATTAGGTTCTTTTGTTTGACGCGTAAAACGTGCCTCTACTTGGCTTCTGGCCACTGGGTGGCTATCAAACAGGATCTCCTTCGGGAAGGAGGTTCGGGCGCGTCCTTGACTCTGCAATATTTTATTCACTTTTTACTTTTATTTGTACTATATTTTTATCTAATAGACCCAGCCTCGACCCGTCCCGCGAGTAGTCGCAGCTAATGGCCCGTGACCACTAAGCTCGAATAGGCCTGTAGAACCAAGTGGTTTCCGTTGCTATAGACCTGGTACATAATTCACAAAAATAACTCCAGGACAAAGTCCATTCGTTGGATCAATCAGTAACTGTCATTGCCTAATCAGCCAATTCTATTGGATCCGTTGAGATGCGTTTCTCCGTACTGACCCACGTATCCGTTTAATCGTTCTGAAACTTGGGTCTCCTCGAGCAGGAAGGATCCTGGCTCTGTTACCTCGCTAAAAATCCTATTAGAGTTACAGGACTGCCGTATGGATATACACACAGGTACAAGACCCGCGGCTAACAGCCGGTGGAGACTTGGTAGCCGTCGTAATTGATTATCTTGTACCCCGGCGCCTTCTTCGCAACCTCATCCAATCCTCCATACTCAAAGGCGCAGCGTCTCCTTGCGCTCTTACACAGAGAAGACTGTCCCCGCTGCATTCCAAGCAGCGACTGCTTAGCCACTGGAGCCACTTGCTAAAGGCTCCAGGACAGCTAGCGCAGGCCTCGTTGCTGATTAGACTGCCTTACCTGGTACTGTTAGATCAAAACGTGCAAAAAACCTCAGCCTGATTATCCGTATCTCCTAGGCGTATCCGTCTTATCTCCACAATGTACCAGTAAAATTTTTCATCAATCTCCATCTAACTCGGTACATCCTCATCCTTCGAAGGACATCCGGACGACGCTGGCACAGCCTGTATTACACTGCGAGCCATTACCAGCATAGCCTCTATCGAGCTTCTGCCTTCCAACAGAGATTATAAAGATAATGAGTGTTGCAGCAACGAGCAGCACCATCTCCAGTACCAGGAGCCGCTGCTAGGTCCTCGCTCCCAACAAATTGCCGGGTTCATTCATCCTCCTCGATAGAGAAAAACTAGCCGCGCTGGCCCTCCTCTTGGTCTCCTTCGTCCGATCGCACCTTCGGCCGCGGCCGCCTCTCCAGCATCCCTTCTTCTTGGTCCATCTACCTTCGCGTCCGTTTTATCCTGCCGCGTGGCCTCACAAAATATCATCACGCTCCGAGATAATGATTTCGTAACGCACGCTGTTTTATAACGAAGTCTCCATTTGATTGCTCTCCTACTCGCCCTACGTAGCTCTGTATCCGTGTTTCCCTATGGTACCTAACCTTCCTTACCGACCGAGACCCACCTCGGGGCGACTCAAAACGCCCAGGAACAACTAGAGCTGGATAATGGCACCTTCGTAAAGAAACATTTCTTAGAGCTCCCCTCCTCTCCTATCATGGCTCCTCGTCTTTCACTCTTCTTCTTTTATTCCTTCCTTCCTTTATTATTCTTTAGCTCCGTTGCCCCTTAAACGTCACTACCGTCCACCCTGGGACTCTGCTCCTTGGCAAGATCGATCGGGCTCTTCTGTGGATCCACTTCCGTTATACCGTCCATCGGATAGCCATAGGAGATAAGACGATCCTAGATACACGTATCGTCGATGAGCTAATACTGATTCCCCGTTAGAAGATCATCGCGAAAGGAGGAACACGAGCGTGGTCCAGTACCATTTCCGGTTATGTCGCCGAACGCACATTCTGTATATTATAATCGGTGGCATTAAACGCTATAAACTCGTAAATTTATGCAAAACGTGACTCATTCTCTCTCAGATTCTAATCATTTTCATATTATACGATGACTAATATGTGATTAGTGGCGCGGAGTGATTTTCTTCGTTGAACCTGTTCACTTGGTTGATCTATTGATAGCAAGGATGCATATAGTATATATATATACCAAGTGCCCACGTATACGCACTCCGCACGGCCGTTTACCCGGAATTCAGCTGGCCTTTTCCAATAAGCGATCCTTTCCCGCAATGCGTATCCACGGTTCGCCGCCTCGATGCCTCTTAATTAAATGCCACCGTATCTCGACTGGCCATACGTTCCCACGTGCTCGTAATTTTCATGCGGCATGTCAGGTACACCCGTGTACTTGTATCTACACTCTCGTATACGAGCAATAGGGAAGGCTATCTTATTATTTTTCTTCATCTCTTTTCTCGTCTCTCTGAACCTTCTTTTTCGTATGGCATATTTTGTATACATATAACTTACCGTTAACTCTGTACGTGATATTGTACTGAGAAGGATGCTAAGAAAAAAATTTGACGTACTCAAACGAACTTCCGGTTATGTGATTAAGGACTCTATGTTAAAATAAGGTAAATTTCGAGAAGCGAGTTAGGGTTAGGTTTAGCAATTTTACTGCGAGGTGTCGATGTGAATGATCCTTTTATTAGCGAAACATGTATGTATGTATATACAGCTAAATTAGCCTTGGCTTTAACGGCGTGACTATAGGCGATCGACTGATATCCAAAAGTGCTGCTGTCCCGGGCGTGTGACAGAGTCCGTCGAGGAGGTAGCACTGCGAAAGAACGACCTCGGTGTCTTACGTCCTGGTCGATCGATAGCTTATGGCTTGATCGGTGAACCCTCGATTAGCATAAATTAATAACCAATCGTTAACCCGTCGAGAGGAGGCTCCGGTATAACCAGATACCGATCGCTGGTTCGAGGCGCTGAAAAAAAATGGCGCAGGACGATCCTTGGGCGAATTTAAAGTGAGGTAACCCGTGAGAACGTGATTTTAGTCGAGTCTTGAAAAAATTTACTCGAGTTTCCTATCTGTCGTCTGTATGATTTTAGTAATTTAATTATACATGGAATAAGGATTATTATTATTATTTTATTAAGTCTCGGTACCGAAACGAGATTAAAGAAAATTAGTAACCCTAACTGGCACGTCACTCTGGAACCACTTCCTCTCGTGGCGGTTAACGTTATCAGCATTCTTTACCACGAGCGAGTTTTGTATTTTAGATAAGAAAACGACGCCCGATTCGTCCTCGATTCCCCGTAGTCCTTAGGCGCGAAACGCGGTTGGCTCCGCATCCTGGTGGGACGACGAGCGCGTCCTGTCGCTCACAGGAGTGAGCTAGTACGGATTCGCTAGTACAGCCAAGATCCCCAGGATATCCAGGTCCCTCCTGATACTCAGTCAGTGTTTTCTTCCGGTTCCCGTCCCGGAGGACGCCGGAGGTGCCACTCCGATCGTCATTGATATTCCGTGTCAGCTCATTCTTGCGAGGTGAGTTCTCACTGGGTCCACGTCCCATTGCGCAACTAGAACGTACACAGCCACCCTCGAGAGAGAGTTCCCCCGCAGCACCAGGACTCCGGCTGAGGCGCAGGAGTGGCCAAGTGAACCAGTTGACGAGGATCGTCCAACGTCGAACGGGACCACGACAGCCTTCCTCGCTTCGATACCTTTGACTCTGCCTACTCCATCCATCGCGTTCGTCCCTGCCGTTTGCTTCCCTTACTCTTCTGACCCCCCTAGCTGCCGGACCCCGACGCGTTCCGCGGCTCCTGACATTCTCGCCAATCTGGCGCGTATGGTTCTCTTATTTCTTTGGAAATACGTATCCTGGGGAAATGCATTTCCGTTGGTACATTAATCGATCCGGAGTTGCGTAATGGCTGATGCGGTCACGTTCTTGCGACAGAGTGTACATATATATCTATACGGTATAAGGGAGCGAGAGAGACAGAATGTGCACTTACTCATATATTAAGAGAGACACGAAGGGCTCCCTAAGATTGACTCTGTAAAATTGTCCCTAAATGCTTATCAGTGGGTCAGGTAGTCTTTGATTACCATCAAATTAATTGCCGACGAGTCGTCCGATCTTGAGGTTCCCTTTAAAAATTTTTAATTATTTTTTTGCTCTAAATGTATTTCCCAACACCTACCGATCGATTCTTCCTCAGCTGTGCTGGAAGAGACTGACGCGTACGTTTGGCCGTGTCGATTTGTATAATAAAAGAAGAAGAGACGCGTCGATAGAAAATTCAAATGTTACGTACCAGAATATTTGGTCGTTACGGTTTATCAGTGCCACGTTTCTGATTCACCGGAAGCGAGCTGCGCTGTATGCGCGACGAGGGATTGACCCTCGGCCCATTCGCTCGTGAGTTCCTTTCGCGCGCGTTGATTAGCGGGGCGCGCGATCTTGAGCAAATAAAATAACGAAATAAATAATTGATTCAGCCGCGGGGCCTCGCGGATGGGAGTTAACCGAGCACAGAGGAAGCCGAACAGGTTTTGCCGAGAAGTATAAGGTCATCCGAGTGGGAGCGAGACGGAATTACGAGTCTGAAATCATCGGGCGTTCGCACCGTAATACACGCGCGCGCCTCGCGCATACTTATGGCACGACCTGTACCCCCCCTCCCCTTTTCCCGTCGTCGATCAAACGAATTCAAGCTACTCACTTCAAATGTCAAACGACGATTTTTTTTATTATAAAAAATCATATCCGTACGATATTCTCGATTATTAAGGTAATTTACGAAAGGCACACTTTTTACTTCGCAATCAACCGTCATTCTCTATCTCTCTGACTAGCGCGGTACACCCGGTACGTGGCTGTACAAATGCATACCTATAGGTATACACAAGCATTAGCGTTAAGCCGTATACGTGGTCAAGTACGAGCCGGTTCGAAGGTGGAAGCCGAGGTTTCTGGAGAGGGGAGAGACCACGTGGTGGGGATGGGAGCCACGCGAACGAGATTTATTTATAAGTCCGTGGACCCAGCATCCCATTCCATCTCGACCCATCCTTTTACTCTCCTACTCCGACTGGATCTTCACGGTTCTCCTGCCCTCGCCTATTCCTTTATATCTTGCCTCTCTCTCTCTCTCTCTCTCACTCACTCCCACTCTACCTTACGCTATATAACACACTCTGTACCACCTTCTTATATATATTCATATATCTATCCAGCATCTCTAGCCACGGTTTGCTCACCTACCACAGCTTCGCCTTCCGACTCTTGTTGTTTCAGTGACTTTTATACACTCGATTTCCGGCAACTAACCGCGCCCCACGAAATTGTTACGGATTCGCGGAGTTATTTGTTCAGGCTTATTTTATTATATCGCCCTGGTCTACGCGGGCTTTCGTAATCCTTCCCTATCCCAGGGTCTAACCCACCGCGTCCCGAGGTTAACGCCAATGAAAACAAACGTATCTGTCGCTGCGAATATTCGACATTGCCGTCGGTTTGCACTGCTGCTGTTGTTATTATTATTCTCAATACTTCGCCCCGCCGCGCAGCACGCGACGACGATCGCTCGTCGTTACTGTTATAGGCGATTAAGCTGCCATGAGAACTCGCCCGTGTAACAACGTCGTCCAGACATATTTCAATGATCTCGCTGACTGCCGTCGCGGACATCGGGTTCGCGTTACGTCTTGTTTATCTCGGAGTCGCCGAGGAGCCGCCTTATAAATAGTAACCAAGAAAGTCGGCACCGTAAAGTAGACCGAAAGAATTCGGATGCAATAATTTTAATTGGAGCGGAAGGTGTGGTGGGTGGTGGTGGTGGTACCGGCTGGAAAATTGGACGGTGTCCACTTGTCCTCGTTCGGACCCCCCCGTCAATCTTGACCGGTTTGCGAAATGGTTGAAAAAAATTTTTGAAATTTTTCAAAAATTACCCTACAACCACCCACGCTAGAAATACCGGTACACGTTTGAATATACCGGGTGGCTATGTGGTATGGCGAGAGTCAAAAAATTATATAGTCCCTGCAACCATCGACTGTACCGCTGAATTGTCTTCTGTGTCTACCTTGGTACCGATGGGAGATCGTTAACGTACCGGTGGGTACAGGCTCCCACGAGCGGCCTCAACCGATTTCATTCATTCGTTTTCAGGGCAAAGCCGGAAATCGTCCGAGTCTACAATTTATTAGCAGCGGAGCATTCTAGGCCATTCACCAATGGCCGCCGATCCTTAAACCAGTATTTGGCATATCCATCGTACGAACGCGACGCTCGCGAGCCACTACGAGGCCCGGCTGATAGTGCTAATTAAATAAAAAAAAATATAAGTACACACAGCCATGGCAAAACTGTTATGCGACTTCCTGCACATATATATATATGTATATATATTATCGCGAGCGTTCCATTCACAGGATAAACTGGCGATGTGATTGGTTGATGTAATTTTTTTTATCCCCTCTCCTCTCCCTTCCCTCTAAATCACCTCGTACGGGGAGTACGATTAGGGGGGACTGTCGCCTAGCCTTCCGCTCTTGGGTTGTTTTTTTTTTAATTTTTTTTCTCCTCACTTCACTCACTCTCTTTTGTTCCCTTTTTCTGTACTCCCCGTTAGCTTGCTTCTCGCCGAAAGATCTAAACTTTCTCCAGTTGTCAGTGCGTGTTCATAAATTGGCAGGATACGCGCGCCAGATACTCTAGGACTACTATCGATATTTTATCGATCGACCTATCGATCCTTTCGCTCACGAGAAACTCGACGAAGACGTACCCGAAGGTCTTAACGATCGCTGCGCGACCGAAACGAATCGTCGGTAAGGACGAAAACGCTAACGAGCTCGCGTCCGACTTCAATTCGACGCTAATGACCCGCGGCTTGGTAATACGTTGTTGCTTCTTTATCTCCCCGCCGCCACGCTGCTCTGATTGTCCACCTGGTAATTCTATGTACTATGGATATTATTATCTATGCTTATGTGTATATGTGCCGTCAGTATGCACTGCGCATGGCTAGGGGATCCTTGGAACAGTCGCGCCCTCCTGCGGTCAATCATGTGTATGCGCCTTAATGCGTAAGAGTAAAGAGACCCGATGGGCGACCGTGGCGCGGCCAGATGCCAGGAAAAACAGGTTCAGCAACCGAAGAGCGACTCTCGGGGTACCAATCTGAAAAACAAAAGGCAGAATCGGATTGTAGCTGATTGCCGACAGGCGAGGTAACGGTATCTGCTTTGGAATAACGTCAGGTTCAATCTCCTTGTTCCTTTTACTTTGTGCAGTTGCACCTCTGGCTTTGTATGTGCTTGTATATATATATATATATATATATATATATATATATATGTACTTTTATTCAGGACTATTGTACCATCTGAAGGTGGCTCTGTGTATTTGATTTCTATTGATTCCCGCCCTAGAACCACCTTCAGGTGGTACACTCCTGGATAACCGTGAATATATATATATACACGCGCAGGGTTACACGGGGCAAACGCACCAGCTGAAGTTGGACGCGATTGAACGATTCTGTTAATCGAGGCAGTGTGGCCTTCTTGAAGAAACGAAAGAATGTGAAATTCATGATCTTAGCAATGTTACGACGTTAACTTTCATTTCTTTAATGATGCCACTCTGCTCTGATTCGTCAAGTCATCAATTCACGGCCAATTTCAGCTGGTGCGTTTACCGTGAATAATCCTGTATATATATATATAGTTATATGTAACGTGTGCATATGTAATTTTCTTAGCACACGTGTAAGACGTCATATTTACATTTTTTATATATGGTAATAGATATCTGAATCGAACAAATCAATAATGATCGATAAAGGCATTTTTATGATAATGACGTTCGGGGGGGGGGGGGTAGAAATCTGCATGGGATATTTTAATTCAAAACCCACTGCAGCTGGATCGAATAGGTGGGACCGTAGGGGCGCGTGTTCTTTCCCGTCCGATTAATCACGTGAGATTATTTTCTCTCGGCGATTCGGATAGTTACGAGTTCGTTATAAATATTAAAAACGGGCTGAGCGCACGACGTATCAATGTTAAGTGTTTGATAATAAATTGACCGAACATCCGGGCTTCGGTTTATTAATTAAGGCAAGCTTAAATCTCGTCGCCGGAAGTCGCGACTGCTCAAGGTTACTCGAGTTGTGGAAAAGTCTGACGATTTTTTTTTGGTGCAATCTTATTTTTTTTTATTAAAAAAATTCTTTTTCGTCGTTCATCTCAATTTCCGTTTAGCCCTCCCCCTGTCAACCTGCTAATTTTATCTCCCGTCGCCAACACGTCTTCGTCAAACGAATAATCGACGAGGCTCAAATTTCAGACGAATCGTGCTACTTGCTGCTGTACATGTGTATATACATATTTAAAAAAAAAAAATCCAAAATTTTTTCTCCATCATTTCATCTCCGATATGAAAATCAATCAAGCTCTTGTACTCGACTGTAAAATATTTGTGTCCCGTCAGCGCGGCTGCTGCCCGAGAAAATTCGTTTTTCCACGTATACACCCAAATTGCATTTAAGGATACGCAAACAGGTGCCTACTGCGCACGTACAGTCTGTACCTGTATAGTTATATACTGGCAGAAGGGTGTTTGAAGTTATCAAGTTACTAACGTATTCACGGTTCTACGTCAAAGCCCGGGGGTTCCCCGGTATTCATTTCTCGTCGAGTCTATATCCCCAAATTGAATTCCGCAAGCTTTTAGTCTGGCAGGTTTTCCCTGGGAAATGACGTTACGAGATAAAGCGGGAGAGTAAATTTTTTTTTTCCTGGTATCCGGAAATTCATTTCTGACCAATAGCTACACAGGAAGTAAAGTTTGTACCATCTTGAAATTTTTCTTCGCTAAATTGCGTAGGGATTGTCTTGTATGAAAACATAAAAATTTCTTACGTCATTTCTTCATGAACTGTAATATATATATATATATATATTTATATATATATATAATACATAAGCGTACTTACCGATTTCTCGTGCACAACGTCCTCCTACGGAATTGACGCGTGGGTGCAGGTTGGACGCAGATAACGCGGGTGGAGCTTCGTTTCTCCAATCCTCGATGATCCTCTTCCTCTCTCCCTCTTGACTCCCTTCCCCCCATCTCGCTATCTCGCTCTATCGGCCTTCCTCCTCTCTGCATTATATGCGCACACGCCTTACTGTCCGGCTTGCCGGTATACCACGCCTGGCTTACACCTACGCTCCGATCTGCACTCTGCCCTCTTACCTTGTTTGTTCTTATCATTGAAATTTTTTTTTTAACAAAATATACAGAAAATTCAATTATCCACAATCGTACATAATCATTTCGTGGTGATACGAAAAATATTTTATCTTTGCGTCATTTCATTCAACGTCATTGATTCGCGTTAATGGCTATTTGGCACTTTCACGATATTTCATGGTCTCGTCGACGCCCTTGGCACGGTAACGTCGACGCTCGGCGTCGCGGGCTAATTCGTTCCAGAAAATTTGAATTCGTCGAACCCGAGTTGCAAATATTGATTAAAATGAAAAAAAAAAAATTCTACTTGTCCCTCTTTCGGCTTGGCTAATGCATGCAACGTCGCGCTGTGTGAACGCACCCGATCGTGACTCATGTCAGTTTCTATGGTACGGATTACATATGGGTAGGTAGGACGGTCACGAAGAAATAGGTAAAAAGCGAAAATAGATGAAAGCAAGTGTGCGAACAAGAGAAGGGAAGTCAAAAAAAAAGAATACGGCAAAACTAAAGAATACATCAGGCCATTTTGTTTCCTATTATTCACCTGCGATTGATTGCTCGGTCAGCGCGATAAGAAAGGACTCGCATCTATGGATTGCGAAACGTACCGTATACGTTGGTAGGTTAATGAAAAATCATTTTTAAAAAAAACCACCCCTTATATTCTTGCACGAAATTAACCTTCTTCTAATTAAAATTTATTCATCATATAATACACATAAGTACATGGGTCCAACGTGACTTCGAGGGATGGTTGCACCCATAGGCTTAATATTTTTTTTTAACGTTCACAAAGCGTCAACTTTTAGTGGACTATTTAAACGAGCGGCTCTTAACCACTGACCCGTATCTTTAATTAGCCATCTCGGACACCACTGACGTAAACTTTTTTTTTGACCCTCTAATCGTCCCTGAAACATCCCAACCTATGTCGCCAGGTGAATTAGGGATTCCCTAATGGAATTAGTGCCTCGTTTACTACTTAGTGCCTGTTTAAACCTAGTTTAATCGGCTGCGTATCCCATGGACTTTGAAAATTTTTTTTGGTCGATCAGACTGTACAAAAATTTTTTCCTTCATTCCCAAGACTCCTCGCATACTGTATACGTATTTCGGAAAAATAATTCACTGGTCAATCTTTCACCGTTTACTTACCGAGTCGTCGCTTTCTTGTATCGACTGTACGACTTGGTTTACTCAGCAACGGAGGAACAAGTAGTCGAAATTTCGTTAATGACATTCTCGTGTCCATTTACGAGGCTTTTTTATTCGTTAAAAAGTCCTACGGTCGACCGGAGCGCCAGCCCGCAAAGATAACGCGCAGTCGATGTTAACGTTGCGACGGGTGGCCGTCGAGGCGTGACACGCTGACGTCACTGGTACCCTGCTCGCTCGCCATAGCATCTCTTATACCGCCTATCGTAGTCGCCCGTTTGTTACGCTCCTGAAATACGACTGGTAACTATATCATCGCCATAAGACACATCGTGAGAGTGCCACTGAGATAGTTATCGAAGTACCGTTTTTTTTCTCTCTCTCTCTCTCTCTCTCTTATTTCTACTACATCTATATTTGACTATGAAAGAAAGACAGTATAATTTTTTTCTCCGTATCAACCTCGTGAAAGGAGTATAAAAGGAGGGTCTTTTTGTTAAAAAATTTTTTTTCTCTCTCTCTCTCTCTCCACTTAGAAATTAAAACACACCACGGTCCCACGAATATAATTCCTTACTTCGTAAAAGCGCCTACGTCCTTTTTCAACTAGACCCAACGTTAAGACGTCGTTTCGTAAAAGACCCTCGATTTTTACTACACATTGCCAAGTCGCCAATAACCCACGAACTATACATATAGCGTGTCCTACGGTTAACATGTAAATTCGCCGTTTAGTACTTTCACCCTAAACTATTCCACGATCCATTAAACATGAGCGTGTGGGAAATTAGGTGCGGAGGGGGTGAGCTTCCCACACCCCCCTTTTTATACCCTTATACCCAGTAACCATGAAAGTACAGGTGTTCCAGACGCACTGGACACACGTGAGAATGTGTCACAGGTGTGTACCCTTATCCCTGGATGACCCTCTTTGTCTCTCTATATACCTATATACAAAGAGAATGGCCGTAGGACTTATTGCTACGTGAAAAATAAGAGTGGGGTATTTTTGGAAAAAAAATTTTTTACCCATAAAACCCGTGCAAATTTTACATATCGATGCATCCGACTGTCATACGTGTACACGAGCTAGGTACGATTTTAGGTTATACAGGGTAAGGTAGCCGTCATTTTTTTTTTTTTTTTTCTTACCCAAGCATTATTCCTAATCTAATTTCATTGATTAGCACCACGTAACGACGATACACTATTTCGCATTCGATACCCAGCACGAACGAGCCGCTTAAATCGTAAATACGTACTTAGCGAGTGGTCGGCGAATAGCGGTTGGCCATATTGGAAAGGAGCTGGAGAAACGAAACGGAAGGTGGTTCGCCCGTACCAGAAGCCCGTTAATGGATAAATTAATAGGTTGCGTGTTTGACTCTTCGGGTATACGATTTCATTGGCTAATTATTATAAACCAGCACGTAGGTTAGACCAAAGATTTTCGTCCACCCGATCGTCCGAGTAAATTTTTCTTTTTCGACTAGGGATTTTTCTCACCCCCCACTTTTTCATCGTTCCCGGTCGTAACTAGGGAATTTCTTTTTTTCTTCATCCATATCCCTAGGCTCTCAGGTAATTTCATAGCGCGGCGAAAACCTCGATGAGAACCCTTGTAGCAGTTTTAGCAGCGACAGCGCGAAGGACTTGGCCAGACAAAACCAGCCGTGGGAGCGAATGCACGCGAGCTCCCACGATCCTGCATTGTGCGTGATACGCATCTACGTCATCTACCACTACCAACCTATACCAGCCTTACCTACCAACCTACCTACCCAGCAATCCCTGCGTCCCTGGTTTCGCTCTTTCATACTGGCCGCCTGGTCTACATGACGTTATTATATTGTGACGTCGCCCGATATAGGTACCTCCGGGACTGCAGCGAAACGTCTAATGGGACAGTGGGAATTTATGTCTCCGAAAGTCTCGATCAAGATCGGTATCCAATGTTTATGAATTCGATCGATCGAAGTTCGATGAACGTACGAGGAGCTATCTGGCTAGATTCCATTTTTTTTTGTCCTAATCCTCGATAACGAAAAAGTGACGCAATTCAAGTTGGATCGAAGGTTCGCTCGACGAATCGTTCTAATTAAACGGGGAGGGTGAAAAGGGTCGGGATGATGAGTTCAGCGTAAGGTACAAGTGCCGATTACACGTATGGGATGAGACACGGTGACTAATGATAGCCTCGGGGTCTCGATTAGTGCTCGTGTCGCACCCGTTCATCTCGAGGTTACAAGGCTGAGCTGTGCCTCGTGGCTAGAAACTCTACGAAGGCTTTATTTGCTTCGATTTAATTACTATCGTCGTCGGCTCGAAGCTGGGGACGATGAAAGAGGATCCAGAGGGGGGCGGGAAGTCGTCGGGATGATTTTACGAAAGACCTTCGAGCGTCGCTTCGGAGACTCGTCGAACGTTTCAGCGCGTCCTGAACTTCCTGTTTTATTACATATATGTGTCATATGTGCTGTTGTCATTTTTTTTTAATTTACGCAAAATTCATATTCCCAGTCTGGTCTCGAGTGTATATAGACAAATGTGGGATGCTGCGTTACATTGGAATTAACCGATTAGACGCATGGTTGGGGCGTCGTTTCCGGTCCGCCCAGTCGACCCCATAGCTCGGCAGGAATTCTCGGAAAATTAACAATCGCCAGCAGATTCTTGCGATAGTCGCTACATACGATTCCCTATGATCATCCAGAAAACCGGCGATGGTTTATGTGAAGCTTTTCACTCTTTTGATGAACACTCGGATGAGGCTGCTGACCAGCTAGGGGTCTACCTAGTCTCCTGTAGCAACGACTACCAGACCCACCTCACGTAAGAGATACTCAATTTAGCAGATACCTACTGGTAGCCTGTCACTGATCCTACCGATACCCCAAGTCCAAGTGACTAGAAGCTGGCGCCTCTCGTCGAAGGTTCCTGAGGTGGTAGAAGGGGCTAGACCAGGTTACCGATGCTGGCGATGTTGCTGCCGGCGCACCCAACTTCGCTATGGTTCGGCTGGACGGTGGCGCGAGCACCGAAGCGTGGTTCCTTCTTGCTGCCCTCGTCGACCTCTGCTCTTCCACGCCGCCACCAACGGCAATCCTAACGTTTCCACACACAGTCCGTGCGTCCCGTGTCTCAGCCGGCACAGAAGACCCAGGACCGGCCGATTTTCAAAACACAAGTCCACCATTGTGTACAACGTGTTACTTCGATCTCTACTAGATCATACCATTGTTATTATCAAACCGGCTTCACCATACACGTACACGCAGTACGCGTATAATATAATTTTCGATATATCCAGAGCAACGCGTGGGAGGTGGTTTAGGTCGAGTCCCTCTCAACAAAGGAACATCTCTCAGAGTTAATCATGCACGACCTACGTTACCCCAATTGACCTCTGGCAATTTAACAAATATTATTATTATTTTTCTTTTACCCTTCTTCCAGGTGAGTATCGTCAGTCCAACCCCAATGACGTGGCTGCTGAGTACTACGTACGATTGTTATTTTAAACGCGATCTGACATTCCCGCCTAAACATGGCCGCCGACTACAGATCGATACCGTATTCGATAATTGACCCCGTACGCTCGTGTAACCATTTTCTCGAGCTCTTTTCTTCTGCCTATTGACCCGTCGCAGACTCAAGAGACAACGATCCTTAGTCCGTTCTAGAGGTCAAACAAAGGTACGTAGTCGCGCGGTATCTTCTTCTCGCATGCACGTCCCGTGTGTGTCTTCTTGTCATACAAGGACCCATAGCCAGGGGGGTGTCCATGGAAGGAGGCATAGAGCCAAGTACCGAGCACTTTACACATGACTACAATGCGGTATGCGACTCTTAGGACTTGTAGGTTAGGTTCCTACGTTTGAGGTGTGCTCATGTAGATAAGCTCTGTTAATGACCGGACGTGCGCTCACCCAGCCAGAACTCTGGCAACCCCACCCCACCTCCCCTCTCCTCCACTCTCCCTCCGCGGAACCATCGAACCACCTCCTTCTCCCTTGACCCTCCTTCTTCTATCCTCCACCTTCTCCTTCGCTTTACCTCGTTCTCTTGACTTGTCTTTCGTACACCCTTCCCCCTCCCAGTCTGGGGCTACTCCCTGCACGCACTCCACCTATGCACGCGTCCTCCAACTAGTGGCAGTTCCTTCGACTCGGATTGTCTCCTTTGCCAAAATCGTCACTTCCGGAGACCCCGTGACAGAGGGAAACGTAAATCGAACTTTCGACGTGACCCTTTCGGGGTCAGTACGTTTATTACGAGCACAGTTGACATAAGGGCGGAATATTTAATTTCTTTTTCTTTATCCTCCTGTAACACGTATGCTCGGCTGTCTGAGGTAATCGAGGCTGGGCCTTCCGAGGACGGCATATTTGTTATGGAAAAATATACTTTTGACGTGGGGAAAGATTTTTGGGAAAAAAATTTTATTCAGACATTTTCACCGCTCCGATTGCCAATACGATGTATGCTTTTATTTCGTTCGAAAGGTCTTTCAGTGTAGGTACAATCGCGATGAAAAGTTTTCGGCAGGAATTGGAGTGTCGGACGGGGAGAGAGCTGGGAGTCGGGGAGAGTGTGAGAGAGAGAGAGAGAAGGAGAGAGACTCCTTCAAGAATTTTATGCCTCGGTAACTTCGTTGTCGTTTTCTTGGCTTGCAGAGATGTCCGTTACGTAATGACTCCGCGGCGCAGTAATGATCGAGCAGATGCTTACGATTATGTGGATCGCTGTAAATGACAGTTATTGTCGTTGTTACGGCTACCGTAAAGTAATTCCTTTGAGTGTCCAACCTATAGCCAATGGCGAACCTTTGAATTCTACGTATTATTTTCGGCATACCATTTACCTCGGTTTGGCCCTTGTCCATAGTGCCTCGTCACGATATGAATTAACGGGGAATCGTTCGAGTTCCAAAAAGGAAAAAGAAAAAGTAATATTCGATAACAAGAAACAATTGCGCAATCCACGCAGCCATTCCGAATAGGACTATTTTAATTACATTGACATCAAAACCGAGTCTCGTTAGGATCCAACACGTATAAACTTCGCTCTTGTCATATTCGAATTTTTTTTTTTTAAATAAAACTTCAGCCACTCACATCTCGAATTTCACAAAATTTCATAACGATCTTTAATAGCCATTGGTATATGAAATTTCGTAATGCAAAACTACCTTGTGCATTCCTATTGAGAAATCAGATGTCAACAGTCAAATGTATAAGGACGGGGTACCGGCTGGTAACGCTTCGTCACTGGTAGAAAAAATATATATATATATATATATAAACACACGGAATGAGAATTACGTATACCCATTGAGAATAAGGCGATAATAAAGAAAAACAATGAGAATCTTTAATAGTCGAAAAAGATTATGAATCTTGGCAAACGAGGAAATTCCGCAGTCGTACGTAACGGCTGTATTCGCCTCGGAATAATTTCGCGCTACCGATACGATCCTCGTAGGAATTTTGCCGTAGTGACGCGTACTGAATAATTCTATTGGCAAGAAGAGTGGCCGGCGTCGTGCTCGCGAGAGCCGGAAGCGATCTGTCACTCCGACTGGCTGGAGTCACGGCGCTCGTAAACGCCGTCGGGATCGCCGGGATAACTTCTTTTCTCGCTGATCGTCCCCGACGTTACGTAGCGATTCCGTAAATCGTTTGTAAAACGAGCGAGAGCCACACTGTGTCAGGAGTGCCAGACTTCCGTCAGGAGTTTCTCTCGATACGTAGCTGCATCTGGGGTCTTCGTCGAAGGATCCTCGGACGCACGTAAACACACGGGACGTATTTTTTTCTTCCACCTACTGGATCGGCAAACGTTAGCCGGCAATAAAATTTAATGTTTCAATCGGTGGAATTATGGATTTCAAAAAATGTTTGTCACGCGCTATGATGAAAATCACACATATATATATATATATATATATGTATGTATGTATGAAGTATGTGTACGACGAACGATTTCCGCGTAAAATAAATCGATGAAAATTTATATCGGCTGTAAAATACTGTCTGGCGAGACACGTGACTTATTGGCTCTAGAATAGTGGGTGCCGAGTAAAATAAAAAAAAAAAGCTCATGAGGTTTTGAAAATAAACTCTGGGGTATCGTTAGTCTGTACGAAGATTGGAGGAGAGAGTAAAGGAGCGAGAGAGAGGGGGGGGGGGGTTGTGGAAGAGTGAAAGGAAAGAGCGAGAAGCCAGCCGGTACGTCGTTCCAATGAAAATATGACAAACACGTAGAAGCGATAGCGCCGGAAGTGGGTAGTTGTCTGACAATAATGTACTGGAGTACGGAGCGAGTCGGTGAATGGGACCGACTGGGCCCAGCTCGTGTCATCGCACGGGCTCCCCCTTTTTCTTTTCCTCCCCCTCTCTCCGTCACCGTATCTCATACCACTTTCACGTCCACCAATCGCATACTGCCTTTCCGCTAACTGTGATTCGACATACGTCACGGCTGACCGAGACGCGTTTCAATTAAAAAAATAATCTACCGGGGTCCATAGACCGTTCGCAATAATTACATATATCTCTCACAGGCAATATGTCCAATCGTCCTGTTTTCGCGTTCTTAATACAATACTTTAGACGGAACAACGAAATTTCGGGTCCTTGATTGAAAATCAAAGTTATCGCATAGAATCTATAGCCAACCGCCGGGGGGCCAGCGTAAGAGCTTATTCAGGCATGCGCGTGTCACTTGTTGCATTCTGATTGCTATAGACGCACAGAAATAACTCTCTCCCCTGGCTGGATGCGTTCCCCTTGCCGATGCACCCTCCTCGACGAAAAAAAAAAAATCGTGCGTGCTCTTCGCGTCTCTTTCCTGTCTCTTTCACGTCCCTTCCCCCCCTCCCCCCTCCCATACACCCGGTCACAGTTCACCCCTCCTCACGACCAGCCCTCGCGCTCTTGGCTCATTTCTTCGCTACAGCCATTTAGCCTCTCGACGGGCCTTTCTCGGTTTCCGGCAGTTCCTCCTCCCCCCTCCCCCGCTTGCTTCCGGTCGTCTTACTACGCTTACTACGTGCACCCCCCCTCTTCCCACCCACATGAGCCACGTATAGCCCTTTCACCCACCCCTTGAAATTCTACCAAGTGTCTGGACTTACCTCGTGCCTCTTACCCAAAGCCCTTTTGGTACCCCCCCCCCCCCCGGCCCCCCTGTCTTAGAAACACACAGGACCCCACAGTACTACCCCTAAACGGTCTTCAGTTGGTTATCACACGTCGTACTAAGTAAATATATTCATTACGATCCGGATACAGTTCCGTGCTGCCAAGTTGAAAGAAAAAAAAAAATTAAAACAGCCTCGAAACAGAAAAAAAATATACATTTCGATCGAGACTCGAAAAATAAATATTACCATAGGTAACCGTGTACCGATCCTGAATCTTGTTAATTAACCAGTGTAATTAAGTAATACGAACCGGACGTTATTAGATACGTTTAGCTTTACCATAGTGGGTTAATGAGCATTGACATTTGCATATATCTTTTTACTTTGATGGCTATTAGCAAAAGTTTATATATATATGCACTCTCGCTGGAATCTACTCGACTTCCAGTTGCATGTGAATCGATCGTTATTATCGTCCAGCTTGTGTATAGCAGGGAATCGTGGAGCGCCGGGTTATTTTCTCAGAGGGTTGCTCTCGAGAGAAGTAGTAGGTGCACGTGGGTCACGGCAGAGGGATAGCCTAGTGTGCTGCCTGTTAAGTGTCCGAGGTATTCGGAGGCGTAAGTGCACAAGTGCGTGACCGAGTCGCCCTGCGTGTGAGATGCGAATAAAATGGGAAGGTTAGGTTAGGTAGAGGACAGGCACGAGCATAGCACCTGTTTCAAGGTGTAGTAGCCGGGCGTGGGAGCAAAAGTGGAAACTGGTTTCGAGGATAATCTGCTGTTCAAGATTGTGCGTCTGTGCGCTTAGTATACTTTTATATATACATATGTATGTATAGACAGAGATACAAGCACTGGAAAAGAGGCTCAACCATGTCCCCGGAATGATTCGCTTTATTGGCGAGTTCATTATGCGCGGATCTTTCGGACGTGCTAAATTTAAACGATAAGGAACGGAGAGGGGCCGGTAGATGCGTGGGAAAAATATTTACCCCGATAGTCGTTGTTTTTTTTTACCATCAGACGTTCTCGATACCTCGGACCGGAAGTTACGTATGAAATTTTATTTACCGGGTGCACAAATTTAATATAAGTTTTGAATTTCGAACGAATTCTTGTGATTGGTACCATTGCTGGCTATGGGTAATTTTTTTTTGAAAATTATAGTGGCGTATCGAGGGGATACCGAGTTTTGAGAACAACGTGTATGTGTGTGTGTGTGTATATATATATATTCTCGAGGCGACCGCTTGGCCGACTTTAACGGGTTAACCGGAAACCGGATACGGGACCAACCTCTTTTACCTTCTCGCGACGACGTACGTACCGTGATCTGTTGTACTTTCACGCAAGGTAGGGAAAGGTGCGTTTGTGTAAAGATCGTTAATTTAGGGTAAAGGTTAACTGTCGATTATGAAAGAATGGCAAGGAGCGACATGAAAAATCGTAAAAGACGGACCCGTAAGTTCCATTGGTTACCAGCTTGAAACACTTGTTGTACGAATGAGGGAATTTAGTTGGTTTTCAAAATTTACGAAAAAAAAATAGAAATAATAAAAAATCCTATCTCCCTTTCGAATAAACGTAGACGTTTGAAAAGGGCCCTTGTCCAAAATTGCTCAGCCGTGTCAGTCACCAGGGAATCCAGCAGGGTCTTCCACGTTAACGGAAATCAGTGTATACATGAGACCACGAGGGGCTACCGGAAGTCTAGTGACCGGACCAAGCAGGTGAGCCGAATTCACTCCGGAGGAAGTGACGTGGTCACCTTACAATTCTCCTCCTTAGCCTCGATCGAATTTTCTCTCTCTCGCTCTCTCATCCAATTTACATCTTCTCACGCTCTCTTTCATAAACACTCTTTAATTTCTCTCTCTCTTCCTCCCGTTCATCTCCTCCCATCTTTCCTTGCCTTTTTCCTTCGTCGATTTTCTCCTTCCCCTCTCTCTCTCTCTCTAACAATATTATCGGAGCTCGCTGGCTTCAGGGAGTACATCAACTTCCTAGTTATAATAAATGCCGCAAAAAATACAGCAAAAACCTGCTCGGCCTCCGGCCGCTACCCCCTCTCTCCCCCTTTCACTCCCAACTACCAAGGAACTCGTCGTACTCACTTGGCTTCTCTATCCGTTCCTCTACACCTCGATAATAACGCAGTCACAAGACCCCAGGTACACCTGCAAGATCGTCCAGAGAATTTGCTTCCCCTCGACCCAGGTCCTCCCATCAGCCACCGTAGCCTCTTCTTGGTCTTCCTTGTCTCCATCATCCATCGTGCTAGGCCCCTCTGCCTACGCTCTGAACCCCGTTTCTTATTACTATCATGTATATCCTGATATCCTCCGGCGCATGGATACGTCTCTGTTCCTTTGGTAAGATGCTATCCTATCTGGTGGACGCAGGTTGCCGAACGCCCCAAGGAAACGACAGAGAACCAAGAGAGTGGAAAGGCGATAGACTTAGATCGAGTTAGAGAGCAGCTTTTACTCAATGGCGTAAGAGAGCCGGGAAACTGAATGGGTGAGCCCTGTCGCTTGCGTGCGAACGCTGCCCGAAAGTCTGCTGGCTCATAAGGTGACGCGGAGGAGTCGATGCTTATTTTCACGTAACCTGAGTTAAGGTCGCGCCCAACTGCTGTGTGAGCTCTGACGAAACCTCCTGACTATACCTATACTCTTTTGCTCTGTTTTCTCTCTCTCTCTCTCTCTCTCTCTCACGCACACACAGTCTCTGCCCTGATCTGAATGGGAGCCACGACCCGCTATTCCCGCTTCTCTATTTTCATCCACGACCGAGTAAAACCCATAGTACACATATCGCCTAGGGTCTAGAGAATGCTGGAGCATTTGGCAAGGTTAACAGAACGGGAATTACTTTTAGGTTATATCGAGAAATACTATACAATTATTGCGTGTACCTGCGATCGATGGCTACGGAAATTATCGATCATTCGAATTTTGAGCGATTCGCTCGTTCTCAATGAACCGCAAAATTCGTGCAACAACGAAACTATAATTGATATAGAAACAGCAGAAATTTGTATAAGAACTTTAGCTAGAGCTCTTACTCAACAGTCTAACGGGGTAATCGGTACCTACAGTCGAAGACTGGTGCATGGTACACCGACTGCTATTTTCCTTCTCTAGATCGCCAGCGGGGATTAACTTTCCGCTGCGAGATCGTCGGAGCCACCGATCGAGCGGAGTCTAAATTTCGTAATCGATCCCCACCCCGGCGGGACGAGGATAGACTTAGATGAGTTCATGAATGGAGCAGAGATTCTGTTACAAGACCAATCCGAAAGGCCTGGACGTGCGTGCGCTTCATCTTCTTATGAAAGTTGTTTGGGGCCGGTCGCTTCATTGAACATGGAATTATAGGTTCGTCGCATTTGGCCTTAAGTCAATTCGTTTCGGTAATTTGTCGGTACGGTCGAACTCCTTAAAAAGAAACCGGTATCAGATTATCTATCTATATATATATATACACATATGAAGCTCAGAGACCAATCCCCGTGTCCAGATTCAGTCTTTTTGCTCCATTTCGTTAAGCCTAACCCTGGCAGCCTCCTCTCGTTATAACAAACCAGAGTCAAAGAAGGTAATTGGCTATTCCAACCCATAGAACGTCCTTAAGAGATATTCGATCCAGGTCGATCGATCGGTATCCATTCTCGATCAATCGCTAGAAAAATCAATGCATCACCGGTCAACGTGACGGTCATGGATATTTAGGTAAGATTCGAGACGCGCGAGCTGCTCCACGCTCCGATGATCCAGGAACGTCTCGGCTAGGACGAAGATCCAATGTCCTGGCAAAAGGTCGTTGACGATCAGCCACGTCTCGGAGCTGCACCAGGAGCCTGTCGAGCCCTGGTCCAAGTCCCGGAGGTGTCGCACAATCGCAGATCGGTATCTGAGAATTGAGTCTGATAGACCAGCCAGGAAAGTGCATGGCTACGAGACATGAATGATCCCCAATTCGAGTGAGTAGTCTCGATATAGGTGTGTGCGGTGTGCGCATGCGCGCGCGCATGCAGCAGCCAGCGTGCATTCACGTATCCGACACACGTGGTTACAGGAACGGGGGGCCACGGTGGACGACGCCACTGCAACTCAGCCGAGGGGCCCGTCGAGAGAGTATTCATTCATAAAACTAACTCTGGAGTGAGGCCAAGTGGCACATGGTGGGGGGATCGGGCTGAGGGGCGCGGGAGGCGGGAGGGGGGTCACACGCTTCAGACTCGAGAGGGATCCGGCCGGTGCGTCGTGTATATAGTGATACCGCAGTGCTTCGGGCGACTGTGGCTCGGTGCCTCATTGGTGAAAGAGAGAGAGAGAGAGAGAGAGAGAGAGAGATGATCATACATAGACACTGAGAGGAATGAGAGAGAGAGAGAGAGAGAGAGGCATGGAGAGGTTGCTAGTGAGTGAGCGAGCGAGACCAAAACTGTCCCTCCTCTGGTTCTTCGAGGTACGACACTCTCCCTCTCTCTCTCTCTCTCTCTCTCTGTCCCTCACTCTCTGGCACACTCCCCCTATAATAAGCTTGGTCCCCTCCGCCGTTGCACGGCGCAGCCTAGCCAGCCGTAACACCAACGAACCAACGAACACCCGTCACTAGTATTTTAGTCGAGCCGAGTTGCGAAGGGAGTTGCGGTTCATCCTAGCGTGTCGTCCTCCTCCTCGTCGTCGTCGTCGTCGTCGTTGTTGTCGTTGTCTCCGTCGTCTTGATCGCGGTCGTAGTCTGTTACCGTCTCGCGGTGTCGCTTAACCATTTCGATAAAACCAAACGTGTGGCTAAACGGACCCTGCGGTATCGCCCTGCTCCCTTGCTGGTCGCCGCAAAAGTCGCCACTGTGTCGCACTTACCTTGCGGATAAGCCAGATCGGCGGACAGGTGGCGCTACGTGTGTTACGGGATAAATGGGAAGCGCGATCGATCGATGTAAATCGATCTACAGATAATCGAAACGTTTAATCGAGAATGTTAATGTATCCTGTGAATAATAAATCCTTATTATTTTCTATTATCACTTGGTGACTTCGAATTGCCGTATTTTACTGCGTCACAAGCCGGTGACACTAGGAAACGTCAAATTACTTCGCATTTCCTACGCCGACCAGCTGCTCCATCTGTGCGTGGAAGCTTTTATTCTTGGCGGGACTTTTAAAAAAGAAAAATTAACCCACTTTCGTAATTCATCGTTGACGTTGTACCTTTGACCTGGGTCAATGTGACGGGGGTTGGTCTTATTTTTCGAACATACGTGAATTACGCACCCAGCCCGGGTGACTTGGTCCATCGAGGAGGCCACTTGATTTCGATCTTTGCTGGGTCAAAATTAATCGACCGAGTGCTCGATTCGATACTGGCGCCGTTCCGTGTCATCGGAGTGACGTTCCAGGAGCGTCTCGGCGGTGCGCGTCGCGCCGAGGTGCCTTCTGCGCGAAGACGCGCGCTCCCTCGCGACATTTCATATTTTCGGCGTTGCTCTGCCCCGACCGTCCGTTGCGCAAGATATTCGGAAATAGCCGGGTCGCAGTAATGAATTGATAGTGAACACATGGTGGACACATGATACCAAAGCCTTTGGAGGGCCAGCCGTGTCGTCTTGATGCGGCCTGCTGCCGCTGTCTTTACTACCGATGCTGGTGCCGTTACTGCTGGTGCTGGTGCTGCTGCTGCTGCTGGTGCTGCAGCCTTAGCTGTGGCTGTCGAGGCTTAGCATGGGATAAAGTCTTGGCGAGCACCTTTGGTGCCATCTGAACTCAATTTCGACCTCGGGACGTTAATTGGCTTTGAAGGACTTTTAAAAGAAGAGAAGAAGGTCCCTTCCGGTTAAGGCTGTGGCTCCGTCTTCTACTTCCTCGTCCTGTACGCGTGCACTCGCGACACCCCTCGTACTTCTTAACATGACAAACGCTGCGCTTACCCACTCTTGAGATAAGAAGCCTTCGCCGCTCTGAACTCTGGATTTATATTAAGATCCAAATCGAACTCTTGCTACACACGTGTTAAGTTACCTACCCATGTGCTCGCGATTACCCATCACGTCGTCAAGTGTCAACTGACCCAAGGGACACAGACCAAGGGACGCGGGTCCTTTGGATGACAAGGATGACCAGACGACTTTACTGAACTGTCACTGGTCCCACCACTGGCGTTTACTCGTGAAAGGGGCTAACGTGGATTCGTATATGAACGCCAAGTGCTCGAGGACGTCACTAATGTTTGTCGATTACGGGAGCGGCGATCACACCGGAATGGGAATCAAAGCCATGAAGTCCTTTGGCAGGTCCAGAGGTAGGAATCTTCTTTTTTTTTTTCAAAATTTTTTATCAATCCGTTTTGCATATTTCATCGAGTATTGCTCCTTTGACGTACAGTGAGGATCTTGGTAGTGCGTCGCGACGCCCGAATGACACGCTCGAATCGCTGCCCATAATGGTACTTATGGCGGATTAACGTGACAGGCCAGTTATGCCACGCGAACGTGACTTATTCTAGGATGACGAGTATAACTGAAGTTGGCTACGCTAACCAATACAACCTGCATCGCTGCTTACTTCACGTCGCTCGGTTATTCATAGATACCTTTACTTCTGCCGATTGTATTTATTACGGCGGTTTGCGATAATTCTTTTTTTTTTTTTTAATTTTTTCGTCGTTACTGAATACCCAAGAAACAGGGACCTGTCTGTATGTGAGATTCGTGATAAGGAATCAACACTATCGGAAAGTTGCTGTATATACAGTAATTTTTTTTTCACTCGGCAACACCAGTATCGTCGCTAAGGACTCGTCGGGATCCTCGATCTAAGCTGTGTCGAGGACATTTTTATTTCTACGCGGTCGGATAAAATTAGTTTACGCCACGCGTACACGCATATACAGAGAAGGACATTTGAATGAGAGAAGGAAGAGAACCGTAAGATGCCGTAAAAGGAATGAAATATCGCTAATGAGAATCGTCTGGGACTAAGAGAGATGCAGAATGAAAATTATTGAAATTGCTAGTCAGGGAAACCAACTGAGAAATTATTTGTAAAAAAAAATGAAAAAAAAAAGAAAATTTTTGTAAATTATTAGCTTCAGCGCTACGACCAAAATTGCCTTTGATCGTTGAAATTCAAAGTAAAGGCACGTATCCGTAATTACCTGGAAATCGTGAAGGATACTTATATAATTTTCTATAATATCTATAAACGACGTTACATATCCACACGTCAATCTTTAACATACGTTATATCCCATAGATGCATATATGGTCTTGGATTCGCACAGGTCGTCGCTTTCTCTCGAGTCGTCGCTTTTCGAATTGCATCGACGCCCCACTGGATCCCTGAGAATTGCCAGTGACTTTTCCAACCAGTTTTCAAAAAAAAAAAAAAATCAGATCTCGTCATCGGTTGGAGATGAATTTTTTTATTCTTCCCAATAAAAACATCACTCGGCATAACCGTTAATTGCGAGTAAATGTCGCAGCGATCTCTTGCGGTCGATCGTGAAAGTTGACTGCATTTTCGAGATAATAAACAAGCAGCCATGGATTGCGTGCTGCTCGCAGCCATTGCCGCCGAGTCTCCTTAAGCATTTACAACAATAGTTTTACACTCTCGTGGCGTGCCTGGTTAACAATGGACCAGGAGAAAACGTCCGAGAAACGGCGTTACTTCGCAAACAGTACTACACCCATTCATTCGCTAGCAGCCACGAAGCCCATAGAAGTCCGTACACGCTCCAAATTGCGCGTCAATACGATATACCGCACGTTCGAAGCCGGATCGGTATCGCAATAGTCCGAAATTCGTACGAACGAGCAGAGTCGTACAACGTGGACGAAAAAGTGTCAGTAAAATTTTAAAAGTCGATTGAGAATCGCATGCGAAAGAAAATATATTCGCATGCATTGAGAAACGGTCATGAAAATTCGGTCCGAAGGGTGTGTCTGTCTCTCTCCGACGCACGTGGCGGCCAATAACTCCGTCTCCCTCGCACTCACGGGTGGTATACAAAACTCGAGAAAAAAAACTCCCTAGACAATCCAAAGTGACTCTTCCGATAGTCCCTTCTTTTTCGAACCGTGCAACTTTCTTCGCGCTTGCACAATTTAACACTGCAAAACGAAATTGAATGACTTTGTAAAATGGTGTCTCCGCGTAATAATCGGCCGCAGACGGCTTTGTGAAAATAAGTGTTGAGTTTGAGCAGGGTTGGGCATACAATCTATAAATGTATCGTGATTGAAATCGTAACCGACGCCGGCGAGAGACAGAACGGTCCGTGCGACAATGTCTCGGCGTAAGATAATGGCGCCTTTACATCGGCGCGATAGGTCGTGGGAAAAGAATGAGAAAAATCAGGAGAGTCTTGCGGGGTTATACGGAGCGGATATTTTTTTTCTCTCCAAAGGCACAGATGGATATTCAGTAACGTAATAATAAACGGGCGTCGGTGAGTGAGAAGCTCGGTCTCAGTCTGGCGGACGCGATACACGCTCGCTGGACGTGACCCGAGGAACAATGCTAAATTCCCGTCCTCCCTCGACCCTCCGCCGTCCACCCATCCAACATACGTAGGTAAAGCGTCGCTATACCGACTCTGCCTCTGCAGGCCAGCCTTACCCTCTCTTTGACCCCCCCACCGTTTTACCCCTTGCCCATACTTTCCTCTTGAGCCTTACTACTGTCCATCCTTCTTCTTCTTCTTCTTCTTTCCTTCCCCCCCCCCTCTCCCCCCTCCTCCGTCTTACCCAGCCGCAACTCGTGGCCCGTGCTAACGCGACCCTCGTACATAACTATTTAATCTCCACCTACGCTCCTCGCAAACTAAGACCACCTTTCGATGGCACTTCAAGGCGTCACACGTCCTCGACGTCGTCCCAGCAGGCATATATACATACCACATGCCAGGATCCGAATACCTATGGATGAAGTACCAAAGGGGAAGTGAGTAGTGAAGAAGAAAAAAAAAGATCGTAATTAAAAAATGATCTTTTTCTTTTTCCTTTGAAAAATAATCACTGTGCTTGACTATCAGCTGGGACAGAGATGACGCAGCCAGTCGTACCAGAGCGCATAATCAGGCTGCGATAATTGGTCCAGGATTCGAGGAGTCTGCTGGTGTGCGTGTGTGTACGATAGGACGGGGGGTCAGAGGGGAGTGTCTGGAGTCACTCAGGAAGTCGAGGCTGTTACTATCACTCGGCACACTCGGCAGCCACTATCTTGGAGAAACACGCGGTGCCACTGATAATCATTGGTTAACAATAATGCCGTTGGCTACTGGCTAGCCGCTAACGAGTTTGCGATTAGAAGGGGGGGTGGGTCCTTTCTTTGTTAACTTCTAAAGTCACGGGCAAGTCCCGAAGGATCGTCACATGGGAATTACCCGTAGGCTTTCTGTACATTCGTGTGACGGTTTACTTGTTTTTTTTTTTTTTTTTCTATCGAGCGCAGGACTTTGTCGAGAAGGACTGGCTGGCTGGCTTTATCTTGCGCTTCCTCAGGGAATCACGGTAGCCGTGAGACTTTTCGAGGATTCGGCTCTATTGCGTGCGCGAGGGTGACAACTCTTGATTTTTCTACCCTGGGACCCGGATACCAGAGATTTTTATCCCTGCTGGAGGAGATTACGATTTATCTCTGTGCCGATGGTGGGCATCGGGTCGGGGACTATTATTTTCCTGGAATTAGTCAAGGTTACTCCTTCCGGTGTGAACTCTCCGAAAATACCGGCGGCCACGCTCGGCCGGGCTCGGGGCTTTGAGTTCGCGCAGAAATTCTGTTTAAATTACGATGCCAGGGCTCACCGACCATTTTCTGCAACTCGATGCTAACGTCGTTCTCCATTTTGCGATTTTTGATGATGGTCACCTTTCTTATATTTTTTTTCTCGTTCTTGAAATTTTTTAACTTTTTTCATACTGTCCTTTTCATTTCGTGCTGATTTCTCGTGCGGTAACGATTTCTACCTTACCGACGGTGGACTCGTCGCTCACCTCCCTCGCCAACGTGATTTACGCCCACCGAAATACGCGCCGGGTTAAATTTAGGTGTTTTAAGATCGCAGGCGGCCTCCTGCGCCTACTTTATGGCGTATTTATGCACGACCCTACCCAGGGACACAGGGAAAGGGACTTGGGACTAAGTGTATATACATATGTATACATATATGTATGCATATGGTAGAGAGTAGAAACTAAGGGCAGTCTTTGCAAGAGCGACCGTTTCTCAAGGTGCTTCTATAAGGGACGAAAGCCAGTGGCTTTGTATTATACATGTGTATATATATATACAGGCAGTACAGTATGCGCAACAGGTGTATTAGCAGAGTTCCCATAGTACGATTAGCTCGCGTTTTTCCAAAGCATATAACGAGGGTACCCTCTGTTACGAATTTCCGTACTAAAAATATAAGATATCCATGAATATGAAAATTTTCTAATAAATTCATCGTACATTAATCGTACTACCCGAGTGGACGGTATCTTCGTATCCCGGTATAAAAAAAAGAAACTAAGTTTCCGGTAAAAAGACTAATCGACCCAAGATACCTTTGACCTCTGCGCGACAAGCATATGCTTTTTTGTGAAGGTTTTTGGAAATACGCATAGCGAAGCTAGTTCCGCGACAGCTGCCATACCAAAGTCCGCTATTGCTGTCGCTGCTGCCACTGCCGAGTATTCTCGTGTGTCAAGGATGGAGGGACAGAAGTTAAGAGGCTTGGAGCACGTGCCCCACGTCCGTTAATTCTCGAAGAGACCCAACTGGAACTTGGACTGGTAGTTATTGAGAAATATTAGAGAAAAAAGAATGACCCTCTCCTTAGTACAGAATAAGACCATCTGTATACAAAAACAGATAGAAAAAGATCGCGATGCCTCTCGTGAAAAATTTACGAACTATCGGTACGACTCTCGTGCGCATGCGCGGCCAATAACAACGCAAATCAAGAAAGCGACCGATATTGAATTTTAATCAGTTCAAATTCGAGGTAAAAGGGCTGGACGAAGAAAGGCGGTAAAATTCAAATCTCTTAAGGATATCTTAAACGGCGGGACATAGCTTTGACTCGAGACATGAGAATACGAATGCGTTTTTTAAGCCAATTAAGGTTATCGGCTGGTCGCAATATTCATCTGCAGGTATAATTAGCTCGGTGCTCGGTATCGCCGCAAATAACGTAACTTATGCAGATGTATGTAGAGCGATGAAGGGTCAAGTGTCAGTGGTCAAGGGTCAATTTTATTTAAATTTGCATACGATTGAGAAACGTACGAGTCGATCGTTTCTTTTGAATTAAACTTGTATCGACGATCGGTATCGATTATTATTATTATTAAAAAAAAGAGAGAAAACTTGTAATAAAACGATAACTACGCTCGTCAAAATCATATACGCAGTAATAAAGCCTTATTAATATATATTTCCTATATCGATAAAATAAAAACTCAATCCATAACACTGACGTATTTTCTAAAATAATAATCGAAAACAACAACAACAACCAGCTGTCACATTTAATAAATCAATCACGAAAGGCATTTCGTAGCTCGCGCGAGCTCGCACGAGTTGGTTACACAGTATGACCGATGGGCCCAAAATCTCTCGGCCAATCCCGAAGCGTCGTTCCGGGGGCCCTACTTCGATATTCCGTTCGAGCAATTATATTAGGCACCTACATACCATAAGCGTCGTATCTACAAACGATAACATTGAAATTCCTCGCGGGGATCGTTGCGCTCGGCACGTGTGTTTTACAATCGATCCGATGTCTCCTCGTGCTGTACGTCGATGTGCCCTTTAAATCGAGTCAGCCAAAGAGCCGAACAATGAACGAATAATCAGGGGAAAAGAAGGTCCGCGCATAAGACAGTATGTAATCTATTGTACGTATACGTGGCACTCGAACGCTTATATATCCCCATGAGACTTACGGATAAACCATATGGTAAACCAAAGTACTTGGCTAAGGACTCAAAGAGTCGATGCACGTAACTTTACTGTATAGCAACGTCGTAGGCTCCTCTGCTCGGGATATATGTATATAAAAAAAGCATCGAATGGGAAATAGGTTACAGCTTGTAAATCCTATTAGCTACCGGTTTACCTGCATTTGGATGAAAAATTTTTCTGAAAAAAAAGAATTTTTTGCCAGGATGCCATAAGGTCCTGTACTGCTTCCAGTAATGCTATGGAATTGTGCACTGTGTATATATGTATATATGGAGGTGTACGATGCACCTGCAGCTGCGATGGCAGTTGCACCCCTCTTTGGTATACGATGCTATCTAGGAAGTTCCACCGTCCCTCTTTTGCCTTTACTCTCTCGCCCCTGTCCTGCGACACCTGACGCACTCGCCGACTGTGTGAAGTACCATTAAACTGCCTTCTCACATGCGGGGACCACTTGTCTCCTAGGCTATTGGCCAGCGATTCGCCTCGAAATTCATAAGTCGTCCGGGACGAGGTCGCCTTTATGTTTGGTAAATGCTACCTCGGGGAGCATCGTATTAGGAATTTTTTTTTTTTCCGTGCTGTCATGTACGGTGGCTTTCGAGATAGTATTTTTGAGGTTAGGTCGTATCTTTATTATTGGGTTACTTTTTGGAGTGTAAAAAAAATTTTTTGCCGATTTTTATGTTCTAATTATTTTTGACGAGGTTTTTTTTTCTTACGTCGGACACTTTTTTTTTTTTCGTGCGACGTCCAATCGATCGATTTTCTGGATTTCACGTTGTCGACTACTGCTGAGCTTGTCGCTCGCCTAGGAAATCACCGATGGATATGCAAATTCACTTTAACCGAAAACTAGCTAGATTTCATACAGGAAGTTGAGTAACTTTATCTTCTCTTGACTAGATTTATGATAGCTCACTATATGTATACACTTGACCAGCTGTATGGTAATACATTGCGCGTATAATAGCGCCACTAGCACAGCTATGCTTTCGTGTACGATAGGGCGGCGTTGTTCTTGTTATTTTTATTAGTCCAAGTACTGAAAGCTAATTGGAAATTATTTCCCACGCTGAAACCCACCCCCTTGATCTATCGTTACGTTACAGGTGATATTTTAGATGGTTGTTTTTTTTTTTAAATCTATTTTTAGAAAACACATATCAAGTGTTTGTCACGTACGGAGGGAAATTTATTTTCATTGGTAATTTAAAAAATTTGAATTTTTTATAATTTTTGGTTTTTTCTTTTTTCCCCACTTTTCCAGATATTCCGGCGCAAGTGCCGCCGCTTACGCCTGGGACCAATAAAAAGATGACTGAGGCCCTCAAGGCCTCGTTTGCCTCCTGGGAAAAAGAACAAATACGTCTCAACATAACCAAAGGTCAGTTATACAGGGTTTACCACAAATTTTTGTAATTTTTTTTTTTTCTTCCTCTTAACACGTCAATCTTAACACCGTATTTCGTTACTGTAAATTAACGTCCGTCGCTGGCGAAAAAAAATTACGTCGGGTTTCCGAAAGATGGTTATAATTTTGTATTAAAAAAATTCAAATTCGTCAAATTTCCCACACACACTGTATAACAACAAAGAAACGCATTAATGAATCGCCCTACGACTCCATGCCCCGTAAGCATGCTCACTCACGGGTAAATAAAAGTATAACACAGAAGCCCACCGCTGTTCAGCGACACGTAAACGCATCAGCAATGTCCATATTATGTCCCACACGTGTCATTGCCACGAAGAATGTCGTACAAAAGTACGAAACAAAAATCATAAAATCCCAGCGCTCTCATTTCTTTTTTTTTTTCAAAATAACCCACGCCTCATGTTCCTACAATTTTACACTCGTAGAAACACATAAAAAAATTATTACGACCGTTACCTATAAATCGTAAAAAAAAAAAAAAAAACAGTGATGATAAGAATTTTCCAAAAAATTATCAAACCAACATTTTTCCGATTTTTCCTATCCCTAAGCGTTTTTGGCATTATTATTTGACCCTGAAAAAATTATACAGACTCGAACAAGAGGGTGAAAAAAATCACTCCCCCCTCCCCCCCCCCCCCAAAAAAAAGAACATACTTCCCTCGCGGTTCAAAGCTAGTGGAACGCACGGTTTGGTTCACGGAGGTTAGAGACGAGGTGATCTGGCCCGAGGGTACGAGTGAGGGCATGTAGACCGGAAGTAACGTCACACCCGCGTGGCTCTGAATGCGCATACCGGATGTGTGGCATCGGCTCCCCATCAGAACCATCAACATCACATTCACGATTCCCGCACATCGCATCACAGTGTACACGCACGCTTCGCCATCGTCTCCGGGTTGACCTCACTGAGATTACTCCTCTCTCTCTCTCTCTTTTTCTTTTTTTCTCTTTTTCTTTGTCCCTCCCTTCTACAGCCACGGCTATGACTGTTCTTCAGTCGCCATTCTCTCGTACTGACACTTCCCTTGATATCCCATCATTTTACATGCTCATATTGGACTTGATGATAAATCATCATTAATGCACGTATATATATGTATATATAGTTTGTATACAATTTAAAACGACGAGACGTCCTGATAAAGCGATCCCACAAAATTACAGGTTAACTCGACCAACTGAGAAAGTCACGAATATTACTGAAACCAACCGAGCAAACCTATAGAGTACATAATAGTAGATTAGTATTCCGCAAACGCGCAGTTAGCGCTCACGGGTATAATTACTGCGAGTCTGTTAATTGGTTGGATTCCGTCGAACGAGAAAGGAAGATTCAGCATCAGTATGCATATATGTATATATATCATGTTAAGCGGAGGGCCCGGTGAGAGGACTGGAGTCCGAATCGGTACACGTCTCTGTAGGCCAATGCGAACCACTTTCGGGTTTTCGATTTCGTGCTTTTTGCGTAAATACTCGTTCCTACGTATATACGGGCTAAGGTGCGCGAGTGTATACCTGCCGCAGGTATTTGCCATACAGGTACGAGTTGACAGGTGCCATTGCGCCTAAACCAACACACCACGTGAAACGTACCTAGCCAATGCACACTGGGACAGCTGATTTTTGGACGGTTTTGAAAAAAAAAACCGTTCGTAATAATTTTCATCCGATCCCTATCGATTGCCTTTATGAATCTGAAATTATTTTCACTCTTTATCTCTCTCTGAAATACCACAAAAGAGATTTCCTCCAGAACTCATAGGCTCATAGAAAAAAAAAAAAAAATCTAGAATCGGTGAACAATCCTGACAAGGTATAAGTTGAACAAACGTCGGCGCGATCCTCAAACATCGACGACAGGCGGCTGCTTTGATCGTGCGTCGCCGTCCCCGTCAGCGAGACCGGGACGCCGAAGTCCCTTCCAGAACCTTCTCGTTCCTTCGCCACGTCCCGACCACCACGCTCGCTCGGCTCGGCGTTCATCTTCGAGAGCATCCGAACTCTTGTACCCAATAGGATGAAATATATCTGTAGCTCCAGCACCTTTGCCGGGCACAACATTCGTCTCCTCTTTACTCACCTTTTTCATTTGTTATCTCTGCACACTTAGCCATACGTGCATATACAGCCGAGTACACAAGTGAACGAAAGACTCGCGTGCCTCTACCACGTTTCTCCCTCTAAACCATTCGTACTTTACGTCTCTCTTCACACGGCGTTATCTACTCTTTGAACAGTGTCCCCAACCTGTCCCATTCATAAGACTGGGCTGGGGTCCCGTCCGAAAACGTATCCTGGCTATTCTACCTTACTATCGTCCAACTACAGAGAATCGACTGTAGCGCCCCGTTTACGTTATCTACAGTTGTTTAAACAACGCGCCTATGAGGATCAGACATCTTCACAAAGAAATAATAGAGGACACGATTATTTGGCTGCGGAGAGTAAAAAATTAAGAGATTGGTCTTCTCTGTGATTTTTTTTTTTCCCCCTTTTGTTTTGGAATTATTGTCTCTGGTGAAGTCAATTTATAGGGACGTCTTGATGGGTTTTTTTCTTCGGGGGATCTTATACGGTTTTTGGAAATACGCGGACTTTCCTTGTAGTACTGCCTGAGTTATTCCTAGACTCTCGCGTTGTATATTTTGCTTAATAGTGGGAGGCATCGGGAATTATCCTTCTGGTTTTCTCTGGCTTTCGGACGGACCTGTCGCTTACCGAGTGGACTGTACTTTTACGCAGGGAGATACCACGAAACAATGCAAGACAAGCGTGCAAATATGGGCGCGCACCTCAAATGGGACATTCCAATGTTTCTTGGTATTGTTTCTACCGAAATGGACGGGCTCGTTCTTCATTATACCGTCGGATTGACGTAATTTATACTACCATACTTGGGGAATACTCTGCCCTTTTGCTGTGCTTTACCTTTTCCTGATACCGCCGTGAGTAACTCTCGGCCAAAAAGTCACATTTCACTTCATTTCGCGTCAAATATCACTTTCACCAAAGACAACCTTACGGGTTTCGAATGACGCAGTCACGAGCCTATTAAAAATGTCAGACAAACGTAAATATCAGGTAAAATGGATACCGAAGGGGGGGGGGGAGGCTTCCTTAGAGATGCTGATAGATATGCAAGGTAGACGCCGCTGGGATCTTAATGGGATACAGAAGTAGCACGTGGTAAAAAAAATTTTTTTTTTAATCATCAGGAGTCTCGACGCGAAATGCATGACAATTTGGATGCTCGAGAAAGCGACGTACGACATATGCTCGGTTAACGTATGACGATGAGGCGAGTGCAAAATATTTTTGAAAAAAATAAATTTTTTTTGACAGGATGTAAACGTAAATAATGCTGGTATACGAGGGTTGTGAATGTCCCTTCACATTACTTAGGCTCGTTTATGTTGGTTTTTGGTAGCCGGGGAGGGAGTTCGTTATAACGAGATTGAGGGGTGGAGCAGAAATTATCTCGGGATGCAGTTGTCGAAATTTTTCAAAAAAAAACAACAAAAAAAGAACAGGGAAGACGAGATGCCTGGTGGAAAATTTAAAGTGAGATAAGAAAATTGTAGTTATTTATTTTTCCAGACCCGAGGCAATGGTCGGAGACAGCTGTGGCGCACTGGCTGCACTGGGCCATCAGGGAATTTTCGCTCGAGGGTATTGCCATGCAGCCCTGGCAACACATGACGGGCAAACAGATTTGCGCCATGGGTAAGGAATCCTTCCTGGCGCGTGTTCCTGCCTTCATGGGAGACATCCTCTGGGAGCACCTGGAGATCCTGCAGAAAGGTAATACGTCAGGCATATAATTTTGAAAAAAAAAAAGAAAGAAGTAAATTCACCTTGAAAGACTCTTTGACAATTTTATACGGTATTATGCAGTGCATGAGAATACGTATTGATTACCAATCGATTTGACAATCTTTTTTACTCCTTTCTTATAGCCATAAGAGCGGAGTACCGATATCCGCTTGACAGTCTTATACGGATTTGCGAAACGTTAGTTTTCCTTGCTCCGTGTACCGAGATAGGTACGTTGCTCGTCTGTGGAGCGAGGACAATAAAAAAAATTTTTTTTTGGAGGGAAAAAAAATTTATCTAGGTACTCTGGCACTACCGACATCCTGTCATCGCTCGAAAAACATATCGAATTTCCGTAAAATCGCGATGTCGCGGCAGGTATGGGAAAAAAAGGCCTCGCGCACAATGCTCACCGCCCGTACGAAAGATGCTTGAATCAGTTCGGAGTTTTTATTTCATGAAGGCGAATATAAAGAGAGAAGGCGGAGGAGGGTAGAAAAAAAAACCTGCCATAGAAACTCCCACTCCGGATGTCCTGTGCTCAAGAATAGGCGGAGGCTTACTTGGCCACTTAGGTGGTTTTTCGATGCACCCTCTATATACGTGTATAGCTATATATAAACCACTGCTCAAATATCGTGTCTATGATTACCGTAATACAGGAGTTTCAATGAATTTTCCAAAAATCCTCCAAAAAAAATCAGCCTCACAAGAGATAAACGTACAACGTCCACCAAAGAACCCACGTGCGTGCCATCTTGGCATAGACAACTGTCAGAAAAAATACCAAAAAAAAATATTCAAAATGTTTTTTTTTCCAAAAACTTTTCTCTCAAGAGAAAACTCCGATCGCGCAATAGGGATACCCGGGTTCGATGACGCAAACAATAGCTGGGTTAAAATAAAGTGAGAACCAAAGTCACAGAAACGACAGTCAGACAAGCAGGAAGCACAGGTTCACCCATGATTTAACTGCCGTTAAGTAAAACTCTCCGTGTTTCCTTATCGCATTCATCCAGCCTAACCTGACTTATCGATCGAGAGAGCAATTTTAATTGGAATTGCCCGATTCGAAATAGCGGTTTTCCATCTTCCTAGAAACGTCGTTCCTGCCGAATTAGTACTCTGCACATATATAGACCTACCCACGTGTACCGTTATCAGAGCAAATCCGAAGTAGATGTGTGAAATTTTTTTTTTTATATTTAATCCAGCACATTTTTTTTACTCTCCATTCTTACACTTTCTTCTTCGGATCAATTGGCACGCGAATCGCATCTACGATGCAGGCACTGCTGGGAAGCAGGAAGAGAGGGGGGGGGGGGAGATTCGTGGGCGCGATGTGGCATGGCCGTGGGTAATCGCTTCGATTCCTCGAAGGAGAACGGATATTAGGAAAGCGTAGTTGGTAAGGCGCGAAATAAGAAAAGAGAAAAAGAGGGAAAAATAAAAAAAAAACTGTAGAAACTGAAAAGCTGTATCCTCTTGTGAAAAAGAAAAAAAAAACTTTCAGGTTATGTACGACAGTCGTCGGCTTCGTATAACGTGCGCAGAGACTTCTGGGTAATCTGAATAATACGTGTATACACAGTGTCGTCCTATTCGCGCGTCTTATTTGTCGCTTGTCACGAGAACTCCAAGCGTTCCCGGTCGGTAATGTAGGTCGAATGAGTGGGCCGTTTACGCCATTACTGGACGGACTCTGGTCGTTCTTGGTTTAACGCGAAATCGCGAGGTTCGCGGCCGCCCGGAAATTCCCCCCGATGAATCACATCGATTATCAGGAGAGCGTTGACAACGCCGATGCGTGTGTGTCCCATTGAATAATGCTTTGCCCGATACACTTTCCTCATTTTGTGGCTTTAATGTAATATTAATAGTCTCTTTGTTCAGTGATTCTTGGTTTCGATTCACTTCGGACTGCCGGCTGAAATTATTAATATAAGTTACGTTTCAAATTCTTCGAATAATTCAGGCGCTTTGCCAAGTGCTTAGTATATGTATTAAATATATTATATATATATATATATATAATATATATATATATATATATATATATATATAAGAAATATTTAGAACATTCAGAAAATTGTCACCAAAATGGCGCCGATTTTACATGCAATCACGGTCAACGCGTAAGACGTATGCTCGTGAAATTAAAAAAAAAAAATGTCGTAACAATACGATACGACTCTTTTGACTGTTCCGCGTTGCAAATTACGTAATATCAGTAGCGAACATCGCAACGGCACGGTTGAAAAATATCTTTAATCCGCCATGGGTTTCCGACTTGGTGGAAGGTTACGCGTAGCGAATCTGTCACTGTCCTTAGATACCTTAATAAAGACATCGTGACTCTCTTTGTCCCCTTTCCCGAAATAGACGTGGACGTCGAGAAGGCATCCCTGGAAAACGTCCCGGCAAATCTCTACGAGAGCGTCTGCGTGCCCGACCTCGGTGAATTTCTGGGTTACCAGGCTGTGGGAAACGTATCCACCCCTGAGCACAAAAGTCCAGGGACCCCAGCAAGCTCAACGACTTCGACATCATCAGGACCAAGAAGCGCAGGGACCCAGGCGCCGATTCCTTCATCCGCACCGGTCATTCCTCTGCCTCCAAGGCATTACCACAATGATGGTGAGTTCTCATTAACATTTATCTATATATACCCGCGATTCCCATTGGTCCACGCGTCTGATCCGCGGTCCTCAAACGTATTCGATTTAACGCAAAATATTATAGTATCTACTCCCGTAAACAAGAACCTCGCGGAACGTCCACGAAGTTTCTGTCTTGCGCTCCTACCCGTACCTTAGGCCCGGTACACAGGGAGAGCATCGAATTGCGTAAAACTATGCTTTAAAATTTTCGTCGATCGCGTGCTCACGTGTCCCTCGGCGAACAAGACACACTGTTTATCCTTTACATTCGTCTGTGCAATACGAACGAAAGCGTTGCGATGCTACGAAGAAGTTTCTCATGGTTACGTCAGATCCGATAGGTATCTCTCTTAGGTCAGCAGCAGAAATACGAGTTACCGACTGAGACTGGGTTACATGATTTTTCGTATTTCAACGATTTTTTTTTTACCCGCTCGTACATAGACGAAAGTCATAGACAACGAAGAATTAAATTAATTCGTACCAATTTCTACGAAGGATTTAAAGATTTTGAAAAATATACAATTTTTCGATAACTACCACCCATCGCCTTGATACTCCATGGTCGAGGTTCTACGCACCTAAAAACATGGGGCGCACTGGTCGCGACCAGACGACGCGTCCTTATCAATGGAGATAATGACCAGCATTACCCCACACTCTGGCGCGGAGCACTCATACATCATAAACCAACTCTTCGTAGTCGCAAGTAACAATTACCTAGCCGTGCCTTACGTCATCAGCAGTGACCGTGGGTGAACGAGGGAAAGCCGGGGCTTGCACGCTTCGCCGCGGACAATGGAGATTCCCCGACGCCGCTTCTACCTCTCGGCTATCCGCTTGTAACCGCGACGACGTCGAGCGTCTATTATTCCGTAGCGTCGATGACTCCACCTCGCTCGTCATGCGTATAACAAATATTAGACAATTTCAAACAGTCGTGGTTACCGCTATGGGCATTTTCGTAGGAACATCCGGTTCCGCTTTTTCTTTTTTTTCTAGCAATTTTTTTTTTTCGAGTTCTCATTGATCAAATATGCGAAGAGTACCGCGTTACCCGTGCGAGTATACGAGGATTTACGTGGGTGTAGATGAAATTTTTTTTTTCTAAAGAAACCAGGAAAGTGACGAAATTGAGTTTAACGAAAGGTGACGCAAAGGTGGTGGTCGTCTGCTTCGACGCACGGGAAATCTAGGAGGCATGTGGGGCAAGTTGGTTAAGTTTACGTTAGACGGACTCATTATTTCTGCTTGCTGGTTGCACCGGCTGTTACATTATGTATCGTCGGCTCCTCGAGGCCTCGTGGCTTCAGACTCTCACTTATCCTCGCTTTCGACGTCTTCTCCACGGAACCGATCCGCGCGCTGGGCAATTCGGTTCCGACGCGCAAAAATTCCTCCGACGACTTTGGCGAATCTTATCGACCAAGCTTTAACGTATTTCTATGTAACTACTGGCGCGGGTCATGACGATTTTTCATGGCAGCTCAGGCCTGATCGAGACTGTATATAGTATATTGACGTCACATATATTTACGTATACAGTCGGAGTATTTACAAATCCGGTACAAGACTCCAGTCTTCCTGGCATTCTTACGTCTGGCTGGATATCATAGAATTTGCGCATCCAGACACAATGGCAAAATATGACTTCAGCTAACTCTCGTTCTCGTACAATTCGCAGAAAGATGCATAAGTCTTGTGTGCTGATTTTAGGAAAAATTATTATACTTATTGGGACTAGTTCAGTATCCTACAGGAGGAACACGTGTCCTGTAGGATGAGAAATGATCAAAAGTCGCATTCTCAACGACCGACAGATACACGGCCTATCGTTCCTAGGCTGCTTTCGTGAAATATTCCTTAAGGGCTGTTCTCATGTGCTTCGGAGAGACACGGTGGGTGGCGATCGTGGCGACACGTGTGGAGCGTGTCGCTCGTTCGTTCGCAGCGACAGAACCAGGCACGACGACGGGACGCCCGTGGACGTCGTCGGTTTACTGACCACGCGTACCGAAAAAGGATCGTACCCCGGTGACGTCATAGCTCCTTTACGAAAAGGTTTAGTCAATCAACCCAGCACGCATCGCAATAATACATTAAGCAATCGGCACAAGCTCGCTCGCCAACCTCGACTGGCCATTATATCCGAGTGGCGTCAATAGCACGAATACAAATGTATGTGAGTAGCAAGTACGTAATTACATAGCAATTTTTATGTGTCGTTCAGGACAAATTCGCAATTGCGATTGCCTTGCGAAACTAAACGAGCTTTTCAAATTTGCCTCTGAACCAAATCCGAACCCTTTTGAAAAAACTCCTACGAGTTGGGGAACAATCAACGGAGTCTTGTCCTTTAGGACTGAAAAAATTTTTAATGCACGTTACTACGGCAGGACAAAATACGCATTCGCCTTGCACTAGGATACGTGAAACGAGTATTAAATTTTAATTTAATTCACTAACCTCCATTTTTTTTTCAATGCGAGCACCCTATGTATAGCTACCATTTTTTCCCCCTACTCAACGACCCTCTGCAGTTACACCGCGTACCTTTTACGGTACCAGCGAAAATTGTCCAATAGGTGGTAAGGACCGGGTCTGGGTCTCCCTTGCCGGGTCTGAATGTCTTCATCCAAGTGACGATCCGACGTCCTCTAGGTACGTCCGTACGACGTCGCACGCTTCCCATTGGTCGCAGATCACGTGCCTCAGGGGCAAACACTCGTAACGTATTTACCCTGTTGAAGTAGCCGGACAAGCTCACGCGCATCTGCGTCCTCTCCCTATAAGAGAGCATATCTTCGTAAGGAGAGTGCTGAAGTGAGCAACAATGCAGGGTAGAGGCCTCTTTGCCGGGATGGTTTATATACCCGGTTAGGCGGGGGGACGAAATTAAGGGAGGAGCACTCGAGGACATTATAAAGCTATCTGCCATGAGGGATATTGGGGTAGGACCCCTTGGTGCTCCACCCTACTCTCGACTTCCGGTTGTAACGCGAGCTTCCAGTCTCCTCTCTATACCTAGCAACGACTAACTGGCAGCAAGAAAGGGAGAGTCGAGGCTCGGAACGGAGCTGCGACTACGAGACCAACATAGAGAAGACCAAGACGACGATGGATATGAGCGTGTATGCCTAAGACGTCGTCTACGAGGTTGCAGAGCGGCTCGCTGGTACACACGTGCGTGATCACGTACTCACGCACGCACAAACTGACACACGACTATGCAGCCACGTCGTGCCGTGCGTCCTGAATGAGTCGAGGCTTTGTAGTTTCTCGTACCGTCCCCACCATCTCCGCCACTTGGTTCTCTCCCTCTAGGAGGTCTCTCGCTGTAGGAACTATGAATGAACATCTGAATGAATACAACCTGCGCCCCAAACGCAACCCCTCGGATCCTCAAATTCTTCACCCCTATTTTTATTCTACGTCCTGATGCTATTCTGGTACCGGGTACCCGTGTACCGAGGTTGCACTGAACTATGATTGACAGTACCCAAGTACCATTATCGATTCTAGGGATCCTGAGCTGATGTCTGGTGACGATTGACGTATGGCGAACGAGGACGTTACGAACGGTTAGGTCCAACCGCGAGGAACCTTGTCCGGTTCGGTCATCCTGAACGTCAATTTGTAACTGGTACCCCCCCCCCCCCCCCACTAGTTCGCTGCTTGGATGCACGTGGATCATCCCTTAGGGGGAAAAAAGAAGTATGTCACGTACTTTCAACGTTGATGAAGTGATACGACAAAAAAGCCTAAGTACTCGTGAACTCTGGCTTTTAGCTATGGCTTCCGGTTTTAGGGAACTTCAGATATTTTGCGCGATCGTTTAATAATGAGTCTGGTATGCCGACAATTTGGGCTTTATGACAATGACTGGTGTCTATAGGACGAGCGGCAGGTAAGGGAGGGTCGCTACAAGAGGCCGATTGTGAATCAGTGAATGAGTAGGGAAGCGGTAGAGGGGGTATAATGAAGTGGGGTAGTAGTGTAAGGGGTGATTGTGGTGAAGGTAAGGGCGAGCAAAAGGTAAGGATGAAAGTGGAGGTGGAGCTGTGTAGCTCAGTAAAAAGACGAGTACATAAGGCACATTCGAGCTCGTGTCGGTATTGTGCAGCTTCGCCGTAAGTCCTATTGCCATTGCTGCCTGGCCTGGGCTATAGGACGAATGAAGACACGAAGCAAAGAGGGGGGTGAGAGAGCACTTCCGGTCCCCTCTGTATCACGTGCGAGCCACCGTACGGATCCCCCCACCTCACCTCTCCACATCCGGTGCCCCCTCTCCCCCCGTCCCTTCCTCTTCTCTACCCTAACCTATACCATGCCTCATTCTTCATCCTTCCTCTTTCATCCCCTCGGTCTTTTTCCTCCCTCTGACTCTTCGTTCTCTACCCCCCCCCCCCTCAGCCTCGGAACTCGAGGAATCTTTCTTCTCTATAACCTCTCAAAAATAGGCCCCAACTCACGAGTGCGTGAGCGAATACGCCCTGATGTCTCTCTGGCCCTGTGCCATGAAATTTCTTCGGGGCCCCTCATAACTTTACACTGGGCTTCTACGGCCTTCTATTGGGTTTGGGATATGCTTTTTTTTCTAGTGTATACCTGATTCCTCTCGATTTTATGTCTTTTAATTAAGTTGATAGTCCACTGTGATTTCTTTCCGCGGTAACGATTGTCCCTTGTGAAGGGGACGGTTGCGTTTGACGATCTTTATATGCTCTTTTTTTTTTCGTCTGTTTTATACGTATTTCTCGACATCGATTTATCGCGCTAGACGCTATCGGCATGTGGGAGACTCGTTAGTGCTTTTTTTTATACCCTCTTTTAAAAGGACTTCGATATCTTAAGATCACCCTCGTAAATGTCCCGTGGGTTTGGTTTTAAGGGTGTATCTTTAAAATCGTATTTTTGTTTACCAACCCACGGACTGACTACCGGTAACCAGAGATAAGTATAGTAGATACTACCGTCAGTACTCGCTGCACAGTAAAACAGTTAAACCGGGTAAACGAGTAACTGTAAATACAAAAGATAATTCGTATACGCATCCTCATAACGGTCTGATAATATCGCACTGCGTTCGGTTTCGTTTACCTTTTTGTAATGGTACTTTGAAAAAGGGAATTTTTTTTTTGAAAATCCCAAACGTATTTAAGAGTTATCGTGTAAAAGCAGGCTAAAATTAGAAGAAGAAAAAAAAATTGACAGTAAAAAATGACTCTTCGATTAACTCAATGAGAAATAGTCTTGTCTGCAAAAATTTCTTTGGGGTCCCCAGTATCCAGGTTTGGCTCAGCCCGGAAGTCGAAGACCCTCAAAAGTCGTTCGGTTCAAAAAGCGAGTAGAAAAAAAATAACTGTTTAATACCGAACAGTCGATCCACTGCTCAAAGGTTTCGTGAGTTTTCAGTTTGCCTTAACCAACTACTGCACTCTTAATACTCCACGTCCCACACACGGCAATTATCATTACGCCATATATTCGTGACATCCGGTAAACTTCACCTAAGCCCCAGAAGACCAGTCCCTTTATATACCGTATAAGTACTACGAGAGTTACCAAAAATACTCTCAATTTCGCACCTCGAACAAACTCCTATCTCCCCCTGGATTATATTTTTATTAACAGGTACCCTTAAACGAGGCATTCGGTATAACGCTTAAACATACAAAGGCACCAAATGACTTTATCCCCCGTGGACGTAGACATTAACCCAATTAAAATAAACCGGAAGCACATTCACGATATCACTTCTAAGACCTCGGTTATCAATGCCGTGTTAAGATTAATAATTATTTGAGAGATGAAACTCTCATGAAATTACTAATAACTAGACACCCCATATAAGAAGCATCGAAGCCTGTACATCAATACCAGATAATTCCCAATGAATAAATTACACCGTGTATAAGTAAAATTGATCGGGGTGTCATTTTCATTAATTTCATTCATTCGAATACGCCACATGCCCCCCTTCCGTATCTATAAGTTTTCTGTTAAAAAATAAATCCAAGCTACAAAATAAGCGAGCTAATACAAGAGGAATGAGTAGCAGCAGGTGGTTGAGAGAGAATATTGAGGGGGCGTTTGTCTGCAACCCCCACCATCGGTGTGCCCCTTCTCCATCCCCTTTGGCTAGGAATCCCACAGTCCCCACTCATGAAGTACCATAGTCCCCCACCAGGTGGCCGCAAGGAGCACGCACTGCTCCGCAAACGAAACGAAACGAAACGAAATGAAAATAGTATCGGTGGTGGGGATCGGCGCGTCCGTGGAAAGGAAGAAGGGAAACGGGCAGCCGGGAGTAGAGAAGCCGAGAGCGGAAACGGCCTGCGGCACCGTCAGTGACACACGCGCTCACGTCAAGTGGAGTGTACCTAGTAGACACCGAGTGTGGTGAAACTTATATTCTTTGATATGCGGTCGGTTATAGCGATCGGGACGATCCTCGGGTATAGCGAAGAAGTTTTAATTCAAAATTAAGAACCGCCGCGCAGTGCCTCCTCGCGGGCGAAAGAGCAAGCTTGGATTTTCGTTCGTTAAAACGTCTCGAAGGAATACGATAGTGAGGCGGGATATTTGAACGGTGTTAAATAAAAATTTGAAATTGGTGAATGAAATCCGTTATATTGTTAATCGATATTTGGATATTTTGGAACAAAAGAAAATTTCTAATCCAATCAATTCGAGGCTGTATCAGTGTGTGTTTCTGTGTCTCACGGCTGGATCTTGTTATTTGAATTGTCCAGTGTTAATGTGGCTGTATTAAATCGTACGGTGCGCGGGTTTACGTGATTTTGAATTATTGTACGACTTTTTTTTTTTTTGTTTGGTTATCGCGAAAAGGTGTCTTTCAGTGATCGCACGTTATAGGGAATATTGACTTGGGAGATTGTTACGTTGAAATGATTTTACAGCGACTCCTGTGATATTAAACTCCTCGTTAAGACTTTAGCTAACTTCCCTACGTAACCTAGAAATTCTGACTCTGGCTTTTAAGACCAAGACTTGGAGGAATCGGATCTACGATCTTACGGATAAACTATTTTCGGCGGCGGGCAACGCTGTACTCTGTACCACCGGTGAAATCTGACTCTTATACTTCTTCCGGTTAAATTACGAGTTCTCGCTGTATAAACAGTGAGAGAAAATATTGATAGCTTCGTACGATTACCAGAAGATGATTAATTAACTGACGACTGATTAAACAATGATTAGATAAAATTACTTAAAAGTCCTGTATACCTGTGAGAATCGGTCGTCGTCCCACGTAAATATTCTCCCCCGGTGCGTCGCCGCCGAATAGGTGTCTTGGATTTAAAGAAAAAAGATAAAGATAATCTTGACTCTGGTATCCAAGAAAGACAATCGACTGAACGGACATTAACGCACGTTAAAAGTGCAAAACTGTGAAATCGTCGAAGATCCGAGGAACGGCGCCGTCACGGCGGGCGTCGTGAGCGTCGGGACGTCGGCGTCGAGGCCTCCGGGGCAGGCGCCGGCCACCGCGGCGCTCCTCGGCTCCTTCGCGAGCGCAAACGACAATACCACGTTACCTGGGAGCAATCTTAATCCAGCATCCTCGGAGATGGTTCTCCACATGTTGGATACCCTTGTGATAGCGCAGGAGCCCTTCTACGCGGATTATCCCTCTTATCAGGAGGCAGAGCCCCTGACTCATCCCCAGCAGCAGCACCATCATCATCATAGTCATCATCATCAGCAACATCATTCCATAGGCAGGAATAACGCGATGCCACCAGGTTCCCTTGACGCGACGACCCACACGCCAGGTACATCCTTATTTTCCGCCCGCAGCTTCCACGTTTGACAGCTGTCAAGAAATAATCCAAAATCGTACGTCGAAACAGCACTGACGTTTAAACGTCAAAAAAATTTACGTAAACAAAAGTCATACAGCAAACGAACTATTTCGTCCACGTGCGTTTGACTCTTGAATCGCCACTTGAAATTTTCGGCGCTTATCGACCCGACTGTCAATGATTACAATTTTTTTTTTCCAAAACATTCCACAAGTCACTCGAAATTTCGACAAACTCCCTCCTGAATTAAGCTGCGTCCACACGACAAACACTCGTCGGGTACGTGCTCTATGGCATTATAAAGCCTCTTCGTGCACACCTGTTGCTGACTATTCGTTACTTCGGCCGTTAAGCCTCTCGTGCGTCGAAGCCACAGGTGCGCAAGGCTTTATGCGATATATCCATGAACCCGGCATAACGTTTCGTGCGAGTTAATCAGTCGGGCTTTGATTATCGTATTTTCGCCGTGTAAAATTGACTTCGCTTAATCCGTACGTTGTCTGCGAGCAAACTGTATGACAATTGCTGAGCGATAACCCTGCATACGTGTAACTCGTATACAGCACATCCTATGAAATTTCGAAGGCCTAAAGATTTAATATATATATTTCTCTATAGCAAATACAGCCTGTCTTGTTTATCATATAATTCCCTAGTATCGAGTACATATGTACAATATATATTCGCTATCGATAAAACTCGTCGTCGCCCAAAGAGCTCGCGAGCTAATATAAATAAAACTACGTGGCATCGCGCTAGTCGGATTCCCGACTGTGGGAGAGTTCGCAGGTCAGCGACAGTCAAGAGAACAATGTGCGTTTTCGTCGCCGGCGACGCTCTCTTTCTCTCTTATTTTTTACCTCGTTCATTGCGTGCAACCATCCTCGACTCTCGACTCGCTATCGCTCGAACTCTCCGTTTTAACTCTGCAGGACGTAAAAACTAGATGGACACTCGATCCGTTGCCGTATTTTCCTGAATTTCCCGACTACCTGTCTTACCTACCTGCCCACCTTGACTCCTTCCAAGCTACGTGACTAATTTTAATCACGATCCTCACACGGCAAAAGTCAATCCGAGCGACGATCGAGGAACCTGATAGACGTGATAACACGTAACCGGAAGTCCTCGATGGCCCTTTCTCATATCCGTTTCCGGGATCCTCCGCCGTGATTATTTTTCTCGTCTTTTAAACAATCCCTAGACGGACCCACCTTTCCAGCAGACCTTCCAGTCCCCCCCAGGAATCGTACAAAATAATTTTGCCGATTTAACGTAAAAAAAAAAAAGTTGCCGATTTAACAAGGAAAAAAAAAATTCAAATTCAGTCGAAAACTCTCGCATCAGCCAATTCGGTCTTAACGGAACCCATTATTTCCTCGTAGCCGATCCAGGCTGCTTAATAGACTCTTCTCGTTACACGTTTTTCTCTTAACAACTCGACGATCTGCTACCAGAGGCAAAAAGTTAAAGTTTGGGTTATAACGAGAGAGAAGGAGACGGCGCTATAGCAGCTAAAACTAGTAAGAGCGCGATGGCCAGGATCCTTCACGGAGCAGTAGGCTCCGCGAGGGCCAGGTTTTAATTTTCAAGTGCCGACGGGACGGACTCTGGCTGTGCTTCTCTTGCACAGCAGCTGTGGACGCCGCCGACTGGGCTTTCGTTCGGTTTGGCGCGTGCCTCGTGTCTCTCGCAGCTACTCTCTCGCTCTTGCACGTTTCTTCCTTCCTTCTTCCTTCCTCCTTTTACGTCCCTCGTCCTACAGTTCTGACGCCGCTTGCTCACTGGTCGCCTTCGGCACCTGTTGTCCAGCTGATATGCGGCTGCTACTTCTCTCCGGTTCTTTACTCTTCGCCTCCCCACGTCTGTCCGCCGCCGCTTCACTCTCCGTCTTCTTTCCACTCTCGTCCAAGATACTCAGCTTAGATACGTTTCCTTCTCTCTCTCTCTCTCTCTCTCTCTTGCTGGCAGACTGTACGCGGCCGCTGCCAACTCCTCTCCCTTTTCACTGAACCGCTCATTGATGATTTCCCCCCTAGGACAAAGATAACCCACGTACTTAAACTGCCACGTTTCATTACAATATCGACTAATAGTTTACTCCTTAAAAAAATCTTAAATCGACTCCAATAAGAGCCTCCTGGTTATAAGATATTTGACAACCGACTTTGATCTGTCGTACAGGCGCGTTACGAATACCCAAATAGACCGGTGGAACTGTGTCGATGAAAATGCGGCTTGCTGGTTGGATAACCAGTGTTAGATACTTTACTCGTCCCATCGAGTAACTGGGTAGGGTCGATCTGAAAAAAAATTTACGTTATTTCTTAGCTCGATGTTTATTCGTTTACGATATCGACTTACCCGTTTGATTGCGTTTGTACAAATTTTAGTCTCTTACTTCAAATAATCAACACTGCAGTCTGTTGTTGGTATCCCGTATATTGCAGTCCTCGGAATAGGATTTACGAACGAGCTATTTCCCTTCTGCAGAACCTCTGCCATACTGTCTTTTATACTATCGTCAATCTGGCAAATAGTCCCATCAGTCCCGTCGTTCGTTATAACGACAGACGCGGGACTCGTGCCTGCAATGACGTCTGGTCGTCTCCTACGAGACATCACGAAGACGTTCCGTTGTAGCATTAAAGCCAAGTCTGCTCTTTTCGTTATGTCGAATTTACGAGTCAGGACCTAGGCCAATGCAGATAGAACGACCTATTTAACTAGAACCAGGTATTGCGTCACTTCCGTAACTCGGTATCCGGTGATCATCAGTCGCTGTTCGTAATCTTGACAATCATCGATGATCTTTTTTCCTTTTGATAAATTCACTATAAATCTCTCTCTCTCTCTCTCTCTCTCTCTCTCTCTCTCTCTCTCTCTCTCGTATAAAAATGACATAAAAAAGTCGAAGTCTCCGAACCGGAAGTCTCGAAAGACCCACGTATTTCCTCGCGTGAGCTTCGCTAAGACCTAACCGCGGTCGTAATCGTATTCTAGAGATTCCAATTTCTCACTTTTTATCCTCTTCTCATGAACGAATTTCGGTACCGCTTTAACCTGAATGCCAGTGAAGTTCCTTCCCTTCGACATTCGGAGACCGCAGCCCAGCCAGCCAAGGAGATGCATTTAAGCGTATGAAACGAACGCGTGGCGTGAGGGCCGGCTTCGAGCTGCACTCCCACGCTCACCGTCCATGAAATAGGGTGCGAGTTGCACCTACACGAAGCGCAGGTGTACGTAACTGCGTACCCACCTATCCATCCATCCACCCACTTGGTAACCCACCTCTGTCTCTATGCAGCTCGGCTATCTGCTTGTATATATATATATTCGTGCACGTGAATATAAACGTGCGTGCTGTGAACTGGCCTTAATGCTATGCCCATTGGGTACCTTGAGTCATGACTCTTTCTCCCTTCTTTTTTTTTCCACCCATCTGGTCTTCCCTTACGGTTTTCTTTTTAAGGCACATTTTCAACGGACAGATATACATGTACACGTGGAGATCTCTCACTCTCTCTCGCTTTAGTTGTACGCGGACGAGCTTCAGTCTTCTTTAGGTCATCTTCTTAGACTGCTGTGACCATCTGATCTTGCTACGGTAAGACACGTGGCATTGGCGTTTTCATGGGGATGCGGTTTGATGATGAATTATCATTGGTTCGTTGGTCCAGTTGGTCGTTACTGTTCTGGATTACTTATTGCACAGTTGAGAAATTGGTAGGCTTTTTTTTTTAATTAAAGTTTTTTCACGACCCTAGTGCGTCCTTGCGTCTATTCAGGTACGTTTGTTGAGAACGGTAACGTGGGACTGAAGCGATTTGAGAATCGGTCATATTTTTTTAAGTTCGACTACGTGTGTACTCGCCTTGAAGTTTCTTTAGGCATATTATCGGGTACCCCGGCTGTTTGCTTGGGGCAAATGCTTCCTGGAGCATCTCGCACCCAGCGCGCCAGGCACAGATGTGGCACCGGTGCCAAGAATTGACCAGGACGAAATACGGGCAAAGCACTTGGCGGGCAACTGGTTGCGCTGACAAATCGCTAAAGAAGAGTAACGCGAAAGATACTCTACGACGCGGCGTATTTGTTGTGACAAGAGGTTAAGGATAGGCGGAGTCCGCCTGAGCCAATCGTCGATACGCACCGCCTACGTTCCTCCCGTTCCAAGCCTCCACCCCGTTCTGCGTCTCGCGTCTCTCTAGGACCACTCGCGAGAGTCTTCTCTCTTTCTCTCTCTCTCTCTCTCTCTCTCTCTCTGTCTCTTGCTACCTAATGGACTCCCCTTATCTCTCTCTTTGTCCCATCGGCCAACCTCGGCTTTGCTCCACCACGTCATCTCACCTCCTCCATTGGGGTACCACCTCCTGTGACTCGTTAAACAAAATTATCCTTTCTCTTTGCCCGCGCATTTTGCAACGCGTCGTTCCAGATACGCTAAAATCAACAGGCTTCTGTAATTCGCTCGCTCGCACATGGATAGTCCTGTATCCTGTATCTCTCTCATCCAATTATCTCCGACGTTCGGCGCCGTAACGTTTCATTGTCGAAACCGGAAGCCAAGCAGCTTCTCGCTCGAATCACCCCGTCTGCGTAATCGGGGTATGTAATTGCTGTACACCTCGTAGGGTCTGGCTCGACTTTGCGTGATCGACTCCCCTTGCACCTGATGACTTTGAGTCTTCGCGAGTGTCTGTAAAGTAGGATTTAAATTAATTTTTAACTTAATTTCTGTATTAATGAAAATTCGTTAATTGCCTTTATTACAGGAGGGTACAACCATCTACGCAGCCCCGTATGTCAGGATGACAGCCAGAGGGACGAGACCTCACCGCCACCTCATAATCACACGACTCAGCCACCAAATTCCCATTCTGCCACGCAGAATAATAACAACAATAATAACAATAATGCCTACATTCACTTACGAAATCTGAATCAGCTCAAGACAGAAAGTAAGTATATTGTGTTTGACGATTAATGGCCACACATGGTCTTTGGCACGAATCGAGCAAGCTCAGTAAATTCTGTAATTGGACTAATTTGATCTTGACACGATTTTCAGCGAACTACACTAATCACATAACGACGGATCACCTGCAAGGAGGTGGTGGCGGAGGTGGCGGCGGCGGCGGTGGTGGCGGCGGTAGTAGCAGTCTGGGTAGTAACAGTGACCTGGTGACAGGAGGCTCGGGACCCAACGAAGGTGATCTTCGGGTCAGTGCAGCTGCTACTGAAAGTTACATGACCCCAGCACACTATTCCGGCTACGACGAGACATCCGAGTATCACAGCTTACCACAGGACCATCAGACACCTCATCCTTACAATCTGGACGGCTCACCCGAGTTCTATGGAGCTAGTGGCATTCATCTCGAGACGAAGTACCAGCCACCACCTTTTAAAAATTATTCCCGAGGTACTTTATACTGTTTTTTTTTGCGGGGGGAAATTCTCCATCTTGTGTCAGCCTTGTGATGGTTGACCTAATCGCACTGATTTTTCGTTAAGGTCGCTACCACGAGGGATACAGCGAGGGTGGTTATGGTCAGTACGATGCGACACCCTTCCAAACAGTCCCAGGAAGCGGAAGTGGTACTGGTACCGGTGTTGGCGGTGATCAGTGGGGTGTTGGACCACTTGGAGAACATCTCTCGCATCATCCGGCATTCCTTGCTGGTCTTGGACCACGAGATTCCTCGAATCCTCATCATCCGTCGTCCATCGTTAACAATCCTGATCAGAAGCCACTACTCCAGAACGCTATGCTCGCCGGTTACACGGGTAAGCGTCCAGAACGACACGCTCTTGGTTTAGAAATGTAATATCAAACTGTTTCACGTTATCCAACTGTACTATCCTGTTTCGTTCATAGGTGGCGGTCCCTGCTTCACTGGATCAGGTCCCATTCAGCTCTGGCAGTTCCTTCTGGAACTACTGACAGACAAAACTTGTCAAGGATTCATATCGTGGACAGGCGACGGTTGGGAGTTCAAACTTACCGATCCTGATGAGGTTGCTCGTCGTTGGGGCATCCGTAAGAACAAGCCGAAGATGAACTACGAGAAGCTCAGTCGTGGTCTACGTTATTATTACGACAAGAATATTATACACAAGACCGCCGGCAAGCGATACGTTTATCGCTTCGTGTGCGATTTACAGAGCCTCCTGGGGTGAGTTTCCTCAACTAATCGTCAAACAAAATGCCACAATGTGATATTACTACCGATTATAGAAAAGTTTATTGTTCGGTTGCGCTACGTTGATCGCTTTAATTGAAAGATTAGACTTAAAAAGATACATACCAAGTGTGCACGCGTTTTGACCTCGCCGAGTATGTACTACGAGCCTTAATTGAGACCTGCATTGAAAAGGCTCATGTTAATTCATACAAACTTACCTTTACCTCGGCTACGATGAGCATTGCGTTTTTTTTGTTCTTTCTTCGTTAAATTTTTCTTTCCACTGTTTACTACCTCGGCAATTTCTCGACTGAGCTCAGTCTCGCTCTCCTTCGTGTCTCCGTTGGTAATGTCGTGTCACGCGATAAGCCTCTGGTGGTCATGATCGTTACTACGTTTGATAATTACAAAATTGTAATCCCGTCTTCTCGTTTACACTTGCAGATACAGCCCGGAGGAGTTGCACGCAATGGTCGACTTGAAGCCTGAGAAGAAAGAAGAAGACTGAGTTTTCGTCGTGGGGACGTGCTTGGGACCGCGTCACTTGATAAACGAATATATTCATCAATTCTTCAGTAATGAACAATGAACAAATGGAAACTAAAGGAAAATATAAAACATGAAAATATTAAACGGATATAATTAAAGAGAAAAAAAAATAAATAAATAAATAAATGGATACCAGCAAGTAAACGTAATACGAAGATAACCGAATGAGTTGTAGAGATGATGCACTATTCAAATGTAGAGAAGACTACTTCCATGTCTCCTTCATTAAAATATAATGAAATCGAATCGGTCGTATGTACCAAAGACAGGGTCCGCATACCATTGGTGCCTAAAGTAAATAACTAAATTGTGAATTTGTTTTTAAGTGATTAATTTTTGCCACACAAGATTTTAGAGGATATTTATAGAAGTAACTCGACAATTTATACATATTATATATATATTATACATATATATTTTTAATGTTACGTGATTTCTAAACACTGTGGCATCAATTCATCGATGATGCATCTAAATTATTTATGTCCCATCATTTTAACATGTGTGTTATATCTCGTTGATAGATGACACGATATGTGATTGTTATTATTCTAATTTTACTACAATAAATCATTATGCCTACGCCACGAATTTATTATGCCGAGGCCATTTATTACAAGATGGTCCTGATGAGCCCTTATTGTAAGTACGACACTACTTAGGTATCCCTCCTTCGGCCATTTTCAATATTCGTTAGCTGTAATCGTATTTTCGATCACACCGTAAATAACAATGATCAGTCGATCGTTCGGAGTTTCTCAATGAGAAAATAGTTACGCGTACACCGGGCCCCTTGTATATAGAAATAAAAAGTTCTGATTATATTGTAAATTAATAAATGTCGACCTTCGTTTCAAAATGATGCGTTATCTTACAAAGCCGTAATCTAAAGTCTACATCACCACTAATACACTAGATCACTACTACTAATAATAATCTGGACAATATAAACTGAAGATCCGATACTTTATGATACATATGAATCCTTGATAGGGATGAAACTAATCAAATTGATATTTTAATATCATTGATCGAATTTACACTGAGTCATTAATAAGCATGATAAAGCATTAAATATTCTTATCAAAGAACTGTTTACACATCATTTTTAAACTTTCATACACCTTAAACGTATTAAGGTGTACGGTGTACTGGGCAATTTCATAGTTAATTGTTACCTGTCAAATATCCTTAAACTTAGAATATGCGAATATTCTTAAACGTTATGCATAATTGGTTGGTTCATTCTACTTGGAACTTGAACTGATGGAAATGTAGTCAATTTAATATTATAGCTTTGCGTTGTCCCTCGCAGCACTTATTTGCCTCTGTTGGTCGTGTAGAAATTATTATAATTTTATATTAGAGCATTGACCGAGGAGGTAAGTAGACTGACAGTCTTATGACATATGGTGTCACGCGAGCCTGGGTGTGTTTGGACATCTCAAAAATGGACTTTATCCGTTTAAATGCTATATTTACATATATATTTTACATACCGGAATCGTGAGGCACAACATATCTAGTTTATTTGGATTTGGTCAAAAATTATAGGCAACATGTCGTAGAAGTAAAATGTACAGTCGGCTGCATGAACGACCGTCAATAAATGTATGAATAATATTCCTTAGTAAGTGATTTATCGACTGGAACTAAAAAGTGTATTATTTAGACATCTAGTGAGTATTTACAGGCAATGCTCGTTTTAAGTCAGGCTTACACTTATCTGAAGTATGGACTTTAAAAAGAAATGCAACGAGTCTTTGAATGCGGGACGTTGATTTGTGGATAATTAAAATTGTTCTCCCAACACGTAACACTTATCAATCAAAGTACTGCGTGTCAGCGCAACGTTTGTATAAAGCGGTATAAGGGTACAGATTAATTCGTGATTGCTAAACGTTTGTATCTTGAGGCTAGTTAGAGCTAAGGCGTCATACAAATAATTAGCAATTGTGAATACTCAGTCGAATAGAGCGGACGTAGCTTGTTTGACTGTCACTTTTGCCTGCTGCTTTTTGATAAATTTCGTGTTGTTCTTTATACACTCCTTGTAAATCTAGTAACAATGGTGAACGGACGGGCTTTGCATTTTGTATTTAAAATTGCTGAACGCAAATTGACTGCTAAGTTTTATCGAGAAATTCTTGGTATGAAGGTTAGTATCGTACTTAATATTTGATATTACTGTGTAACGTAGAGATTTCGTTACCTTGAAAAGTGAATGAAAATTACTTTGATCTCAATGACTCGGCTTATTACAGGTACTGAGACATGAGGAATTTGCTGACGGTTGCGAAGCTGCATGCAATGGGTTTGTATACGATTTTAAAATTAATAAAAATGATGTATCCCGACGTGCTAGGCTTATATGATTTTATTGGATGAAAATTCATTCACAGCTATTTCAATCTGGAAATTCTTATAGTATATTATGAGATAAGTAACACTTCAAAAAATTCAATGAGAATTTTATCTGTGCGCCTTGAAAACTGTCTAATCATTCAATATATTTTATTAGAGATAGTGTATCTCAGAGAATAGATAATATAAAGATAAAACACTATGAGAAGATTTAAGTTCATACTATCTTGCAAGTAATAGGAATCATTGAATATAGGTTTAAGAGCACATTAGATTAGGAACAAGGTATGGAAAATGGTCACTTGTAGTGCGATAGTAATAGGTAAACATTTTATGCTTAAATGTTTAGCCCATATGCAAATCGTTGGAGTAAAACTATGGTTGGGTACGGTCCCGAAGATAATCATTTTGTCATTGAATTGACTTACAATTATGGAATAAGTTCGTATGAAGCTGGAAATGATTTTCGTGGAATAACCATTTGCTCTAAAGAAGCAATTGAAAGAGCTCGTGTCAATAACTGGCCAGTTGATGAAGAAAATGGAAAATTCGTTGTGAGAGCACCAGGAGGATATAAGTACTACCTCATTAATGAACCGCAGCCAACTGATAAAGGTAGTTAGCAGAATGTAACAGTTAAAAATAGTTGTATGCAGCATGTGTTTCTTTTACTGGGCTTTAGATATGGCATATCAGTGACTTATGACAATATAATGACAATAACATGTAATTCTGATACAGATCCCGTACAAAAAGTTACGCTTGCTAGTTCAAACCTACAACGAACCATTGCTTATTGGAGAGATCTCTTAGGGTTGAAAGTCTATAAAGAAGACAAAAAAAGTGTATTGTTAGGATATGGCGATGATCAAGCAAAGCTTGAATTTGAAGATATCGGTATGTTTTTAGTTATACGAAACAAAAATGTGCTATGATATCTATAATATTGTATAAATGTAATTTTACAGGTACTACTGTCAATCATGCTAAGGCCTATGGCCGTATCGCATTTGCTATTCCATTTTCTGAACAACCTGCAGTCCAAAAAAAAATTAAGGATACTGGACACACAATTTTGACAGATTTAATTTCCTTAGATACTCCGGGAAAGGCGACAGTGCGCGTGATAATTCTTGCTGATCCAGTAATATAAATATCTTCAGTATTAATTATGATTATATTTGTATATTACTAATTGATGTTATGTTTCAGGATGGTCATGAAATCTGTTTTGTGGATGATGAAGCATTCCGACAACTATCTGTCCCAGATTATCCCAGCGAAGCTATATTGGACAGATACATTGAAAAGGAAGAATCGAATTCATTATGAAAAAACTGATTATTTAATATTTTCTCTTGAATTGTATCCTGGTGTCAGTGCTTCTTTCATTGTTACTATTATTTAAAGTTATTATTTGTCTCTGAACTATAGTTAAAACCTTTGCATGATATCTTACTGGAGATGTTTTATATATATTTACATTGTTGATATTACAGTTAAAAACTTTAATTCCTTTAAAACAGCAAGGGCTCTATTTTTATATATTTCGGGTATCTATACATTGCAGTATTTAATAAAATATATTTTTATCGCAGTCTCCCAAAATCGTTATTTTTGAGAATGAACACTATATGAACACATGCGCATTTATATCACTGACTGATACACGCTTGTAGTTTCTTACAGCAAACTTATCAGCAATCAGTCATGTTTTAAACAATATACCTAAATACTTGTTATTGAGCAGCGTATATGTAAAAAAAAGTAACACCTCGATTTGAAGATTAAGTTTTGACTATTGTCAAAGTTTTAGTATATCTGCAAATATCTTAAAATTGAAAATACGAGAAAATCTAACCTAACATATACGTTGTCAATCTTAAAATGGAAATCAACCCTTTGAGTATAATTCTTGTAAAAAGCGACAGCAAGGGAGACCGAATGCTCTTTCGTTATCCTCATGCAACAAATAACGTTCGAGATTCTAGCCAATGTACAAGAAGAAAAAACCCATACTCGCTAACCATATCAGAGGACTTACTACAGGTAATACCATGTATCATATTTAAATCCTAATTAATTCTTTTTTTGATAATGACATCATTAAACACTATGACTAAAGAGTACGATTTATTCTACAGTCCTTGCCATGCCCGACTTCCAATATAAGTAATGGAAACTTGACTGGTTTCTCTGATGAAGTTTTATCTACCCTATTTGCTGTCAAACCAGAACTCTGCGAATCAAAGTTTGAGCTTAAAGTAAATAATGTTCGTTTTGTTGGACATCCAACACTTTTACCATCACGTGGATTGAAGGAAGTCAATCCTTCAAAGCTTTTCAATGTTGTTTTTGCTCTACCTGCCCAAGCAAGCCATTCAGTTGTCAAATGTTATTACGACCTTAGCAAAAGGTTAATCATCTCCTCTTCACAGGACAGATTTCTATAAATTTCAAATAAGACAAATTATTATATATTATTTTATTATTAACTTAAATTCCTAAATTTGTATTTGTTTTATTCAGACTAGGAATAGCATTAAGACACGAGGAGAAACGATGTGGATTTCTCTCAGAAGAAATAAAAATTATGGTTTCCACTCATGACGAGGTAGCAGCCAGGTATTTAGTTAACAAAAGTTCGTTAAATCATATAATATTAACTTCATAAAATGTTTGTAAAGTATCTTATTAATCGATAACTTAAGAATTATACTTTATTAGGTCAGAGGAAGAGAGTGATTGCGATGAATCACCATATGAATTGATATTACAAAAGAGCCTACTTGCTAGGGACCTGAAGTCAGTGTTCAATAGTCTATGTACTTCGGGTGTAATCAATATAATGATTAACAAATGGATCCAAGTGAGCTTCTGCCTGCCCCAAAAGGTTCATCAGTCTCATAAGAAAGGATTTATCATGAACCCAGAGATAATAGACAGGTATGTCCTTACAAATCCAACTACACTGTCTTAATGTACATAAATTTCTTACAAAGACAGAAAAAGCTCATTTCAACAATTGTCTAATTAATCACAGATGCTTAGACAGCCTAAGACCGTACCATGGTTTATTGTTGTTGCTCGAACCTCATGATTTGTTGGATTCACTACCAACAGATTCATCACCGGCTCTTAGACGCCTAATACAAATGTACAATCCTTTAAAAAGTCTACAGACTTTAGCCGCAGATTCAGATCTGGCATTAACACAAGTTTTCCAGTTAACCGGGCATTTGGTTTACTGGGCAAAAGCTACAATTATATATCCACTCTGTGAAAATAACGTTTATGTGGTTTCACCTGATGCCGTTTTAACGGCTCAGCTGCTTGATGCATTTTCTGAAGAATTTCCAGGACTCTGTCTGTTACAGGTACATGTCAATGAACTATGAAATGTCATCATCCGTAGCGAATATACTATAATTACTGTTCATACAGGTAATTAGCGAGTTCTCTTTACCCACATCAATTAGTCAAAAATTAAATCCTTTGAGCCAATCGCAACAGCAAACGCAAGTAGTGAAAATAATCATTTGGTTACTGAAGAATCATTTGCTGTTGCAACTTCACACATACGTACAATATATGCCTACTGTTCACGGCCGCATCACAATGGTAGATATTTTAAATGAAAAAAATCTGTGATTTATCTTGTGCAATTCAATTTTTCGAAACAATAAAATATATATTGTTTTCATAGGAAACAAAGAGTTCAGACGATCCTAGTCCACCAGGACTAACAGAAAACGATCACAGTTGGGGTATGAACGATACGCCAAAAGGAACACCAAACGATTCCAAAGCTGACATACAATTGCCAATAGATAAAGAAAGTGGCATTTTTGAGTACCAATCCGACACTTTTCCCATTGCTTCAGACGATATGTTGCTAATGGACAGACTATGCAGATTAGGGTACTTCACAGGCGGTCACCACTTGGAGGAGATAATGTATTTGGAAAATATTCGTAGATCCCAACTGTTACAAATACTCGACAAATTCCGTGACGTTCTTATCACTTGCGAATCAGAGGATCCAGCCATAGCATTGTTTTACTCACAACTGAATTCTTATTAGATGCGAAAAATGGTAATGAAAAATGAAACGTATAATATAAAGCGCATAAAATCTATACTGACATAGCTTTTAATTAACTGTGATAATTGTACAATTCCTTATTATCATTATTTATAAAAGAAAAATGTTTTTAATAAAATACAACAAGACGTTCGATACTTCATTTGACTTTCTGCATGGAACATATTAGTTTGTAACATGGATATCCTCAGCATATAGAAATAAAACGTCGCACAAGAGGCATTTAAATGTAAGGACAAACGAGAAATACGATACATTTTAGATGGAATGCATATCGCCAATATCTAGTTACTCCTTGCTACGTACATATGAAACTTTAGACCCTTTTAGTGGATTCGCAAGATACGTGCGGTCGCAACGTTAACCTCATACCTATTATTCCTTTCTTCAGTAAAAGGTTCTATCTCGAAAGCTTACGCGATTTTATAATTCTGTAAAAAAAAAGTACTAATCCTTTCTTCTGCTGACTGTATCGGCATTGATGAGATGATACCAATTTCTTCCGTTTAAAAAATTTTCCCCATACGATGCGAGTGCCAAAAATGTTAATTTCAAAGCATTCAAATTTTAATTGGTTACATTTTTAGGAATTACTCACCACATACTATCAAGTAGAGAGATGAACTGTTTTCTTGAGATCTTTTTTTTTTCAAATCGTACAATTGTTGCGTGTTACATATTCGTGGAGTTTCATCATTCTACCGCTAGATAGAGCCACATTCCATAATTTATTCCGCTGCACAAATATAAGTGTTTTTCACAGATGCATTATGCTGCATACGGACAAACAGCAGCTTGAAAATGCCTGAAATTATCCTTATCAAATGATAAAGTTGTTAAGAACTACTGAATTTTCTCTAGTGCTAAACAAACAAAATTTTTAATTGTTACACATTTTACTAACAAAAAGCCAAATTTAAAAAAAAAGTAAACTCATAAGTTTGAATAAAAAAATCTCTCTATGTAAATCTATCATTGTATATGTCATTCTATCAATTCATCAATTTTTACTAGACCTGCAGATGGTAATAGTCTATATACAAATGTACGTATACAAATAATTTTAAAGGAAGTTATAGATTAGAAAAAGGTTATGCTACCCCTTGGCGATTAGCCAACTATCCCTTAACGATTTTTAACCAGTATTCATCACTCTGACAACTTCGATCCGCAGGTCTTATAGGAAAATACACACCTGTAAGAAAATGTGGACAACAATAAGCTTAAAGGAGTGTTATGGAATATACGTATAATGACGATATACAATAGAAATCAGCCAACGACCCTCGACAAGGACTTTAACGTATAGAGGAACTTGACTTCTTCGGAGTCGTACTATGACTTGACTCCTGGCTGGCGCCACATTTTGATACTCGTAGCTGACTAAATAATATAATTAACAAAAATTGCCGACTAAAAATTCCCACGTTCGGCCGTCGCATACATTCACAATCTTATCGTGCGTGAATCGTATTATTCGAAAATTTCGTTGTTATCTCGAAGGACGAGCAACGAACCAGAATTTAAATAATGGTCGCATGAATTTTAAGACTTAGTCGAAAACCATAACGTAAAAATGTAGAGAGTCAGTTGTCTAACGACAGATAAGCTAGAAAAAAATCAATAAAATAAAAAAGAAAAATTACTCAACACGCCATGCGTCCATTATTAAACGTCACTACGAACTGTAAAATGCATGCACTGCAAATGTTATCATAACCGACGCCATTGCAGTCAGATTAATGTAATAACGCGTACTGAAATTCTCTGCGAAGCTAGAGACAGTAAAGTAATGAAACTCCGATTCCTTTGAAGGATAAGAAATGATAAGAAAATACTATGGATATTCTATATTTTTCAAGAACGCCTGACCCCACACGAACCCCGTTCAATGATCCCAGTATATATGTATAGTGTGTACCGTATTTCATCCATATCCTCTATTGAGGATCTAAAACAATAATATATAAGAACAAAATCTCACGATTCGGAATTCAATGTTCCAAAAGTGAAATTTATATCTTTATAACTGAATGGAAACTTACCCATGTGCAGACGTCATGAAAAAAGTGTGTTAGATCAAGTCCAATGTTGCCAAAATGAGTCAAGCTAACAATTTAAGCAAATCTCTAAAATATTATTCATTGTTCCAATCTTTCCAGGAATCATTAAAAAATTTAACCTAAAAATCCAAACATAATTTCTACGAAGCGTCGACCTTTAATATATCTATTCGTCGTACCTAAATTCATAAATACGGACGCTTAACGTACCTACCACAGACGCTCTCGTACATGCAATCTATGCGTAAACCACATATTCAGTTATCCTGCGAACCCCGTGTAGTGACAACAGGGTAATTTCCTCGAAACATAACCTACACGTTGTTCTCGTCCATCGATAAGAGTTTTGTCGTGAGTTTGCGTGGTCAATAAATTTCCACCACGTACACCCGTTCACTCATACATATAATAAAAACCATAGAAAACATACAAGACAGATAGAAGCCGACGCACACCCTCGAACTTTAGAAATAAACATAGAAACCAAGGGACACGCAGCCGCTCTTCGTGGCGAATACTCGCAACGTAATCCCCTCCGTGTTCCCAGCCAATCGACACCGTCGACGGCGTCGGCGGGGCTCGAAAACTCATTACCCTCTAGGCCCACTTTGCCGTGCGCTCTTCGTTCGGTAAGTATCTAATTTTTTGTATTGGTGAGAAAAAACATTGATATCTACGAGATAAATTATGAAGAAATATTTTTTTTTTTTTGTGAAAATATTAACATCACGAAATATCGCGTCAAAGTCGTTTAGATTATCGATCTGCCTTTACCGCTTAACTGTACGACTGTACGTGGTGCGTGAAGAAATACAAAAAGATCGTTCAAAACAAAACTATATATTTTAACTTTTGTCTTATCTCGTGTCAGCCTTACTTATCGTCCTGTTGTAAAAAATTTATATTTTTCGCTAACCAGCCAAGTTTCGTGTAAAAGAGATTTTATCAATTATAGATCCATCCTATGTCTATCCATAAAAATCTCTCTGCGGTTCAGCATATATGATCTATATTATCAATACACGTTTTCAGGTTCCTTTGGAAATAAAAACAGAAATTTATTGATGGTATCGTTCGATCTAGACTGTATTAGAGAAATATTTTTATTTTTACACGGGTTTGTCGCTACTGTACTGGCGTAAGTTTAGATGACGTCAGTTATTTCTTTTTTTGACTTGCGCGATACTCATTTTTATATATTAATTTGTATTCTGGATCTTTTAACGAATTATATTTAAATGACCCTTTGTTCGCAGATGAGAGTAAATTGTCGCCTCTGGAGATGGGCTGTGGAACCAGTAGCGAAGTAATGCCCAGCGCGGCGCCTTTGGAGAACGGAAAAGTTGAGAAGAGCGTGAAGAACGGAGAATCGACGCCAAGGAGACGAGGTATCCGAGAAATAAAATTGTTTTAACGAATTGCATAATAATTCGGTAAAGAATAACATAAGGAAGTGAATTATCGAACGGGTTTACGTACCTAGTGTTATCGCGTGTGTTGGTAAGCGTTTTACTTTGTAATGGCGTGAAAACGATAATCAATATGTTATTATCATGCATTCCTGACAAGAAGAATAAAAATATCAACCACTACTGGTATACCAATCGTTGATAACCGGTGACTAGTATTTCCATCACGTGTATGCGTTCTCAAAGCTGATCATATTGTTTCTGATCTACTCAATAGGTTCTCCCTTGGCCTTTGAGGTGCCTATTCGTGATGGTGAAAGTCTTGTCAGAAAACATCCCCCAATGAGATTTCAACGGCTGGAGGAGCAACAGTTGCCACAGCCAGAAATCACTTTGCAGTTGTTGCAGAAACGACAGGCAGAGGCTGAGGAAAGGAGACGTCGGGTAAATATTAATTTTGTTTATAAATATGTATATATGAAAATTATATGTGAAATATATATAACTTTCATTATGCATACCCATAGAACGATATAACAGTATGTTGGGTTATAACGGGATATGAATATTCTGTGGGTACACAGAGGAAAATCGATATTTTAATCTCACCTTTGTTGTAAACGTCTAATGGGAAATACTATCGTCACTTCCTGTTTAAACCGGAGCTCACCTGTCCTCTTGTTTTTTTTTTCTTCTAATAGATACTCGACCTGAGGGTCCAATCGGCACAGCATTTTCAACAGAAAATACGAACTGTGGCATGAATGGTAAAAGGTCGTCTAGGGTAAATCTCAAAGGATACCTTGGTCCTTTGATTTAAATATTTTTCTATGGTGTCTGTAGAATGACAGTCACTGGTTGAACGACGTTCGTAAACTTTGCCTAAGTGTAATAAGACGGGTAGGACTTATATCTCCAGGACATTTTAAGGTCCTTATCTTCGTTCAACTTGACGCTTCTATGTAGATTAATCATCCGTCCACCCTTAAAGAAATTATTATAAATTAAAGAGAGGCTTGTTTCGTTGATTAGAAAAAACTTGATACTTGTAAAAGTATATGCATACAGTACGGGAGATTAGGTTTATTTTAACGACCTAAACTAAAAGCAATATATATAACTAGTCTTATGTATTAGCAATAAGTAAAAGTTTCAGAGCTAACATACGTAATAAATCGTTTTAAAACGATATTTCGTGACGGCGCTATTATACGTATCACATACCAATAACGTAGTTCCTGTAACACACAGTAAAATTCCCTTAAAGAAGAAAAAAAAGAAGGAAATCAGCGAACCGTATCTGTCGACAAAGAGAATTATGAATAAAATATTTAAAAAGAAAAAAGTTGTAAAACATCATTGAACGTAACCCTAGATCATCCTCCATGCATAAATGATACGCGATAATAACCTCGAAATATTAAATAAAGAAAAGTTAATTATTAACCTCAAAACAGATAACGACTCGCGCCGCGAGCAGGCAGGCTAAATACGAAAATTCCGAGCGCAGTAATTCCATGTAAAACCGCCCGTAAAACCGCATGCAGAAGAGACGTTGCCGGTAGTAGTGGGAGTCAGAAGACTATGCGATCGTGACCCGCGAGCGAGCGAGCGAAGAAACGTTTGCGCTAGCGACGAAACGAGGGAGTAAAGGTACGACAGCGTAGTAGAGGGGCGAGCAGACAGGCAGACAGGCAGGCAGGCAGGCAGGCAGGCAGGCAAGAAAGCAAGCAAGTAAGCAACCCAAGGAAGCGAACCCGCGCGAGCAAGGAGCGAGCGAGTGAGTGTATTGCAGCCAGAAAGGCAGCCTCCGCCAGTATCCACGTGTTCAGTGTAGTAGCGCGTTATGACCCGGATGTTAGATTGCAGCTGCAGTTTCGCGCGAACCTGCCGACCCGGATGTCCCGTTCGACGTCGTCCAGCTATCGGCTACTAATGTCCCCCTGGTCACCGAAATATGTTCAATCGGTAAGTCTTCCCCGCGGTGATTCTTACCATAGTGTGACTTGTTACCACTTTAGCGAATACTGTTTTTGAATATGTACGTTGATAAAAATACGTTGAAATTTGCATACGGTGTTTAAAGCGGTGCACGAACAAAAGGTATATGGGATATTCGATTGGAGGATAAAAGTAATTTATGAAAATTTTCTATGAATTTTTTATGGAGATCTTTGAGGAGTGTTCTTAATTGAATCTTTTATAATTGTATTAGGTACATCAATGTTATTTCAAGGGATTACAATCAGTGCCTTCTTATTTTAGGTTATATCACAGACAGTGAAGTGCGCGAGGAATAAATGTTAGATTGACCTTATGAATGTTTAATAAAACTCGTGAGAACTTATAGCACTGCTAAGTTCATCATTATAAATGCCAGTGATTAACGAGAACGCGAGGTTAACCGTGTGCACGGTTGAAGCGGCTGCCGAGTAAGGACGCGAAATAATAATTATCGGCTGTAATACGGCCAAATGATAATTTGATAAACTGCTATGTAATATAATAATATTAATGTGTGCTTGAAGGATAGATGCGAGCAAATCAACGAAAGGTGCGAGCAAATTGCGAAGGGACCTGATAAACGCGGAAATTGCGAATCTACGTGATCTCCTGCCACTTCCACCCTCGACACGACAGAGACTTTCCCAATTGCAGCTTATGGCACTGGTTTGCGTATTTCTGCGAAAGGCTAATTACTTTCAGCAAGGTAAGTCCACGAAAAAATATGAATGTCAAAAACTGGATCGATGATTCGTAAAATGCAGCAAGCGACGGAACGGCGCGTAACGTCAATCTGTAGTGATCAGTCATCCCCCTGTACAATTTAATACTTAAAAAGCAAGAAATGCCTCCTGAATATTCCGATAAAGCATAATAAGCGAATCGATTAAAAATAATATATTTATTAAAATTAGCAAATTTATTTTTCAAAGTACACAGCCCATCTCGCTTACACACTGCGACATAAGATTTCTCGTAGGACGGGCCTACAGCTTGCCCAAGTAATTTCATACTTACACGTCAATAAATGTTAAATACATGAAATTACTATCAGCACAAAAGCTATTATAAAATGTACAGAACCTATGATACTCAAATGCTATAGCCTTAAGTTTCTCGCACAGACGACCTATAGCCGTTGGTTCGATAATCTCTTCTGTTCGGTTCGACGAATCATTTACCTTGGATAGACCTGTAGATCGAGAATGGTTATGCAAAGTCCTGCAAAGGACCTCGTGAAAGGTACTGTCGAAAGAACGGTAACATCGATCGAGCGAGAGTCTAACTAGATGCTAAGGAAAATAACGTTTAATACTGTGTCTCGAAATTTGTACATCAAACGCAGCCATGTAATAAAAATTCTCTAGAGTGTAAACTATAGCCCGGCACAAACTATAGAAATAAAATACGAGAACCTAACCTAATATTATCGATCGCAGTAATGGGCATAAAGCACGCAGAAAATTAACAAAGTTCAAATATCAACGTCATAATTTATCCATTCCTTGTTATCATACCCAAAGTTAATCGCGCAATTTTCACGTTCTTATTTTTCTCGTTCACTAATGCCCCGTCGCTAAAGCGCCAGTCGGCTGATCGTAAATGCAACGTAGCTGCCGTCTATGTTAAAAGACGTCGTTCGTCTTCATATTATTAGCCTGCTCTCTCGTCCATTGCCATTTTCACGTGGGAATGTTATGGCTACGTTAGCCCTGTCGGCGTTCTGTGTGATACTTGATCTACGTTCAAGTTTGTTGGATTACTTGACTCCGATAATTGACAGTAACGATTGGTAACGTTCACTTATCCGATCGCATGAAAACTTCCATCGCCACGTTACTCATTGGCAGTTACTAATATTTCATCCAACTTTTTAAACGTAATTCCAATCTTTATGGCGTACTTAGATCTGATGATACGTTACTGACGTTTATTTCTACAGTACCGATCCTTTAAGTTTACTTGGAGCATCAACGCATTATTATTGTATTGTTATCAACGTTGTTTCCTCTTCTGGTAAACAATCGACGCGTTTACTTTTACTCTTCGCAGTGCCTGTACTTTTGGGATTTTCTTTTTAGTGGAAATATTGATATCAATTTGTTAATAATTTTAATGGGAATAATTTACGGGACAAAACACGAATGATCGTTGATCCTTGTTATTTTACTCTTGTAAATTCAAACGTGTCCAGTCGAATTGAATGAATAGCCAAAATTAAATTAAGACGATATACTGACTCGGGAGGAAGTTCGAATTACCGATTGCTTTTAGTATTAATTGAAACGAAACTTGTCGATCGATTAGTAATCGAAGTCTGTGGTATATTAAGAATGGTGACTTGGTTTCTAACAAGTTTAATGGTTATTGCATATATTGAATTTATCATAATCGAACGATTACTTTTATTTTTGTATTCTTTCCAAAATATTTCATTTTTAATTGAAAATATTCAATTTCGTATCAATTATCAAATTAATATTCAGTTGTGATATCTATAACGTACAGGGCACTGCTTTAACGGGAAATATTGTAAGACTTAAAATAGTCTTTGCCATTCGACTCTATTATATTATTTGTCTTCCTATTGGCAAAATTTGCTTAACTAAACGGCCGTCAATTAACTCACCTGTTAATTAGAGAATCGTTCATTTGTATATAACAATCAAGATTATTACTTAGCTAGCATCTACCAGTACGTACTGTATGTCAAATTACAAAGAGATATAGCGTAACTTCGATAACTCGAATTTCTATAAGTCAAAAATCTCTATAATACCATGAATCTTCCAATTTACTAATGCGTCACTTCTATAACTTGAAAATCCCCATCGATCGAAACTACGATAACTCGAAGTATATTTCGTTTCCCTTGAGATTCGAATTATCAGTTCCAATGTCAGTATCTGTATGTCATATTTCCAAAAAATTTGTGCTTGGTTCAATTAACTCTTATGCACATGGAAAATACGTTATTTTACAAAATATTACAGTTTACTATTTGTTCGAAAATTAATAAGCAATATGTGATTTTTCAAAATGGCAAACGAAGCCCTAAAAAAGACACAAGTCCAACTGTCATCAGTATGCACTAAATATAATCATATCTAAAAACTTTGTTATCAATATTATCTTAATAAAAAATATTTTCATTTAATCCACTTAACCAACCCCCTGACTAGGATCTAAGATATAAAGGTAAAAATTAGTGCAACAACAAGCCAGTCAAACGATAGAGTTTCTCAAAAGGATTTATGTATGGATTAAGAATAACATTAACCAACCCATACGGTAGGTTGGTAGGTAGATAGGGTGCCTATTGAAAATGGAATTTCAGTATAGATTCGCAGTTGACTACATCGTAGTAGTATACTGCCGTGAAATATACAGTTCAGCATGCACTATACCGTTTACTATAGTATCTTATGGGATGATATACTTAGCCAGAGTATAGACGAGGCAAATGTAAGACAAGGCATGGCAAGAAGGTAAGACTGCAGCGAGCTGAAACTCTGCGGAGTCTAAGCGAGAGTTCCGGGTGATCCGCTGACCTCTCGGCCTCTGCAACAACACTCTCACGCTCCTGTAACCCATACTCCCCCGTACTGAACCCCGTAGTTCCCCATCTTGCCCCGTAACGCTGTAGAACCGTGGCGCCACGTACCCTGCCTTGCATTCTTTGAAAAAAAAAAAATGAAAAACTGAAAAAAAACGTTCCATCGAGAGACCACCTATTCGTTTCTTGAGAAGTACAATGTATATGAATGGGATAGGTAATGGTGTTTTTGAAAAAAATATATATATCTATACTACTGATAATTTTTTTCGAGACTTTTCTTTCTTTTGTTACAGCTTTGAAAAGCAGCCCATCCGACACTGCGAACATTCCAACACCCAATATAGGATTCTCCAAAGTATTTTTTTTTTAATATATTTTTTTTTTGAGTTTCTTTTGGTTTTGTATTCACGTGAATTCTTTCCCTTAGGCTATGTCTGTGTTCATCATGATGATGACGCAACAAGGGAAGTTACTGTATATATCAGAAAATGCTGCCGAGTACCTTGGACATTCTATGGTAAAAAAAAAAAAATTTTTGTCTACCGTGTCTGGGACGGTTAATAGAATATGTATAAATTAAAGAAAAAAAGTAGTCAATCTAAAGAAATATTTCAGGAGGATCTTCTGATTCACGGTGACAGTGTCTATGACGTTATAGACAAACAGGATCATATGGTGGTTCAGAATCAACTTGCCAGGAACACCCCTGCTCCAAATGACAGAAGACTGTTTCTCTGTAGGATTAATGTGTCCAGAAATTCGCGTAGACAACTTCGCTTCGGAGACCAAAAGGTATAAAAAATAATGAAATTAAAACGAAAGACACAACTTCCATCGCGTTAATTTATATCGTCAAGGTGGCCAAAAAAAAATCACAACGTAGAATCTAATTACATGGATTATTTATTTAACTTTAAGCAGTTCGTCATTTTCTCAAGTCTCTGTGTACTCTATTTATATTATTTCATAGAATATTCTATGGATATTGGAAGGGATAGAGAAACGAGATCAGTGAACTCTTCTCTGTATTAGAACGGATATTGACCTAGCGTAGTTAATCGATTTATTAATTTCACAGTACACATTTACATCGGTAACTACGTTCTGTATAAAATGGATTTTTTTTTCAATCCGACAACGAGACGAGGAATGTAACGAAATTTTTTTGATTGGCAAATTAAAAAAAAAATGGTACACCGAAAGTCCTAGAAGAAATAAATAAAAAAAAATGTGTCATTCAAAATATAGACACGTCGATGGGATTTCAAGTACCGTTTTTCCATAATTCAGGTCGTTCTGGTGGAGGGTCACTACTTACCGTTCGTTCCTCTTTGTAATCGCAACGAATCCGTTTTCCTGGCTTCGTGCACGCCTGTCGTCCTGCCAGAAACTCGAGAAAGCGTTGTACAGGGTGCTACAAATATCTTCACAACAATACATTCCATGGACATGAAGTATCTTCATATTGACAAAACGTAAGCCGTGAGAGAAATGACGTCATTCGATTATCTGCGATACATCGAATAGTAGGTATATAGGACTTAAGGTGTATAAGCATCAATTTTTCTTTACTTCAGCGCGGAAAGTCACATAGAGTACACACGTGCTGAACTCGTTGGCGTCTCCTGGTACAATCTACTTCACTGGGATTGCATACGAACTGCATACTGCAAACACCAAACTGGTATTGATATTGTATCATATAATAAATTTATATCCAAATCTTGATACCTTCTAACGAAATATAATAATATTGTATAGTTATACAGTCCGATCAAGAACGTTCTAGTACAGCATTATTGAGGCTACAGAGTCGATCAGGTAGATGGTTCTGGGTACACTGTGTCCTACAAGTAAAGGACACGTCAGAAGAGTGTCAGCATCCTATTATTGTGTGTACCAATCAGGTTCTCAGGTAGGATAAAAAAAAAAGAGAAAAAATTTCCTGCCAGGAGTACAGATAAAAAGTTAATGAGTTAAAAAATTAATTAATATGCTACAGCGATAAGGAGGCTGAAGTGATGAGATCAAGTTCCTGGCTGTATCAGTATTCTTCTCAAACCAAGTTCACTTATGGAATTCCACCAGAACAGAATCACAGTGTTACGTATGGTCACCATGATTACATGAGACGTGGTTTGCACCCCCACGAGACAGAATCCTCGCCGTCCTACAGTATGGATGAAAGTCACTGCAGCAAACCTGAGGGTGACTATCCCCTGCAGAAGAGCAGATTACCCCACGAGGATGCTGAACCAGTAGACATGTCCATAAACAGTTCGGATCACGAGACCCGCACCTTGCAGACATTAACGCACAACTTGAACTTCACAGCTAAGCAGCACAAGTCTAAGGGTTACCTGCACGGAAGTTACCGAGGCAAGCTAAGTCAATTTCCGGTCCAGTACTCAGGCGAATCACCCAAGTACAACATCACCGACCTGGACAAGAGCTACGCAGAAGGCTGTGCCGATAAGATCTTCACCCAGAAGAGGCTTATAGGGAAGGGATCAACCTTGATGGAACCCACGGATTCTGTTGAGCAATGGAACTGTAGTCCAGTCTGGTCAGACACGTTGCAGAGGGTGCCGGATGTCGTCCAACAGGATTTGAGTCCTTATATCACGACACCTACTACACCGGCTGATACTCCAGACTCGGAATTGCATTCGGAGGCTCCCGTTTTCAATTTTGACTGGGCTGCTGAGCAGCACGTGCCTAACTTGAAGATCAGCTTCCGCAATACCAGCCACGACCCCCGCAAGGCTCAAGACGTACAGCCTATCACCTTGCAATTGCCTAGAAGGAAAAATCACGCCGAGTCCTCGAAGGATTTTACTAAATAAGCGTGTGTCCGTAGGTAGAGAAATATTTAGTTAGCTAGATAGATAGGCTGATATGGTCGTGCACAGTCTTTAAGATGGTACAGACCAAGATTCCTTCGACTAGTTACACAGACCCGAAGTATTAATTGTAATTGAATTGAATTTGCATTCGATGCGAATTCAAAACTGTATTTGAAAACTTTCCAAGAGACAAATATTGACGGAACAAAGGGAATAACGATTTCAAAGATTCTTCGACAAAATCCACCCGTGAACGATCCTCTTCTCGATTTACGTGGGAGCGTTAAGAGAGGTGAAACAAAACGAGGCACATTATGTCACTTTCCATGGCTCACCAGTATCTTTTATTATCGTCATCGTCGTAACTTGCAGTAATTACAGTAGAGTAAAAAACGGTCTCTCTTTCTCGTTATTCTTTCATCCCGAGCAATCACGTTACCTATATTATAATTTCTTCAATATCCATAATCGTCTTATACTTGCCTATCGACCACATTTTCTCTCTCTCTCTCTCTCTCTCTCTCTCTCTCTCGCGCGCGCTCTCTCTCTCACACACACACGCATAAACCGCATTCTATCTTCCTCTCCTTATCTCTCCCTGCTTCCTATGCTATATTCTCCGTATCTCCGAGTCCTCAAAACCCTATCCAACTTTTCCCTTCTCTCTCTCTTTCTCTCCCTCATTGCCAGGCATCCACATACAAAGTGGACAGCGATACCTGCTATAGTAAGTACACGCGAGGACTACGGGAGACACGAAGCAGCAACAGGAACTCAAGATAAAAGAACATTGTATATTACATCGTGTCGTATCGAATTATACAAGTATTTATAACGCAATACACACGGTATTTGCATACACAATGCTTTAAGGTAGAACAAACACACTCACTCGAGACAAACGACAACCTAAATCTACGATTCCAGCGAGGTACACATTCCACTTGTTTTTTCTCTCTCTCTCTCTCTCTCTCTCTCTCTCCACATTTCTTCCCTCCATCATACTCAATCGACAGTGTCCCTATCCCCGTTTACAGCATCCGAATTTTGATCCTCGACCTAAAATCTCCCCACGGCGTTCCGAGACGGTGGATCGAAAAGTTAATAAAAATCGAAGAACAAACTTCACGAATCGTCGTCCCTCTCCCACCGCCATGAAGCACAAAGTGCAACCAGATTCGATCTATATAATTTTCGTATGACGACAAACTAGAATTATACATTGAAAAATATTGTTCCATTAAACTTATAGTATTTCTATTAAACATTATAAATTTGCAACTAGCTCTAAACTACGTAGGAAATAAATTCTGGCTGCACCACCTATTAACTTTACAGATTTTCTCAGCTGCGCTCTTAGTTTTTATTTAATTCCTCTCTAAGAATCCCCTCTCAGTTTCAGTGCATCGCTTCGAACAAATACGATTCGCCCTCCAGTCTCAATCGGGAGAGTCCGCCGATTCAATTCGCAGTCGCCGTTCGATCTTTTCGTTTAATCCGATCGTTCTCAGGGTGCGACACTCGATCGTTTCCATTGGTCGATCACGCTATCCAATCAATGTACAATACTCCCGTGGTATCTTACTCGTAGTTTTTTAATTCTCGTTAATATAAAACACGTATATAAACATAGACTGAGTACATCGGTGTTTACAATGCTCTAAGTTTAAAAAAAGTACGACATACGTTATCTTCGTGTGTGTGTGTGTGTGTGTGTGTGTGTGGTAAAGTGTGGGTGCACGCAATTCATATACGTGTGTCTTATCACTTGCGGTCACGTGTACGTATCAGTGTGTGAACTGGAATATATTTTTGTATACGCGTACGTATATGTATATAGAGTGTTAATGACGTCACAATAATGGCGACGATAAAAAGTGTGTGCGTGTGTTCACGTATGTGCCGTGTGTGAACGCGCGAGCGCACGTCGGACGCGCGCGCTTGCGTTTGTGCGCAAAATGGGACCGGCAAATAGACCGATCGGACCCAAATAATCGGCCCAGCAAAATCTCACTTAATTAATTTTCAATTCGCAATTCCATTTACTCCAATCGACAATCCGCGCCACCTGTTCCCCTCCGACCTCGTTAATACGAGCCTCCTACGCGTTACCGATCTTCGTCTCCAATCCCTTTCTATTATTCGTATCTTATTTAATTTCGTTCGTTTTGGTAATTTTCAAATTCCACGTAACACCATCTCGTTACCAGACCTCCCCCCCCCCCCCCAAAACCCAATTCCCAGAGCCCCCACCCGACCCGAGTTATTTCTTAAAGCTTTGTTTGGCACGTTTAATTAGAATGTCATTCGGTACGGAAGCATTCGATTTTGTATGTTTCGTTTTATTTTTGTTCACCTTTTTCACCCTGAATCACCCCTAACACTTGGCGACGCACTTTAAACGTGTCTCTCTAGAGTTTGTCTCACTGTCTGTATATGATTTACATTGTTTTTCTTCCTCTTCCCTTATATCCTCTACCGATCCGCTACAGAAGGTATAAATCTGTCATGCTTCTTCCCGTTGATCTTGATTAAATTCGTTATAAGTTTCAAGATTAATTTCCTTGTGCGGTTGTGCGTTGTCGATCGGATACAATTGTATCCTACAGCCTTCCTTGTACAGGCCCCTAGGATGATCCAACGACATGTCCAAGTCCCGGAAGTAGGTATAAACAGTTTCCAAGGATGCAGCCTTGAACGTTCAGCGGCATCCGTAGACGGCAGCCGATAAGTCCTCGTTCGGCGATCATCAGCCTAGATAGAAAATATGAGAATCGTATCAGGCACATCCCCATAGCCAGCAAAGGTCGGTACCTATGAATCCTGACTGGACGTCGCGGCATCGTCATAACCTAGTAACGAAGACTCGAGGCGCGTGCAGGCGTCAACAATAAAATAGCGGGTGGGCCGTCTCGAGGATGTCGTAAGGACGTGTCCAAGGAACCCACGTAGCCAAAAAAGTTGCACCAGGTCTTCGTCTTAAACGAAACCTGACACGACCAAAGACGCGTACAAACTGAAATTCCATTACTTTAAAAATCATGGACTGACACATCGGCTGGATATAATATTTACTTTGTGTGCGCGACGTTCCAAAAATTTCATCGCACAAACTTAAGGGCAGTATCCCCGATTAGCAGCATTCCTATTTCTACTGTGCCACTTGCACTTGAGGATCCTCACGTAGGTCCTCCTGAAGGTGGCGTTGCAGAGCGCGTAGCACACTGGGTTCACGGTACTGTTGATGTAGCAAAGATAGTAAAAAAAGTCCCAGAGCTCCTGGGGGATGCATCCCTCGCAGGTTGTCAGCGGCTTCAGGAGGACCAGGATGTTGTACGGCAGCCACGTTATAATGAAAGCGAATAATATGGCTGACAGGGTCTTGGCGGCCTTCTTGTCCGCCTTCTTCTCCTGCGTCTTCTTCTTCTTCTTAACCGGCGCCTTGTTGAGCAACCCCTTGCCCCCGACCGTCTTGGGGATGTTTTTCGCGTTCAGCGGGATACGTATATCCGGTATCTGCGAGGGACGTCTCAGGACTGTCGACTGTTTGTTCATGAGGTCATCAGCCAGCTGAAGGACCCTGATACCTTCCTCGTCGTCGACCTCAGCGCCCTCCACGGCGTTGCTCAAACGAAAGGCCATTATGTCGTCGTGGTACATCTTTATGCTGGGCCTCTCGACGCCATATTTGCTCGAGCACGTGCTGTCGGTTGGCAACCGGATCAGTATCGTGTACACCTGGAACCCCATCATTCCGAATATTCTGTTCTCGACAATCTACATAGACTTTCAATCTCCTACCGAATCATTGCTCAGCTCCTTGGCTCGATTGGCACCCCTGTAATCGTGATGCTCCACGGCGTTCGGCGTCACCTTCTCGAGGGCCAATCCCGTCGACTGGATGACGCTCAGCGAGGCACACCTCGAGACCGTCCCGGTAAGTGGCGTCTCCGCCGATAGGGGCGTCAGCGTCTCCTCGCAACCGTGACCCGTTCGACTGCTCTCGGGTCCCCCAATTTCCTCGTCCTCGTCCTCGTCTTCCCGACCGCTGTGCCACCACGCGATACACGACATTTTCAGCCAGGTCCACGTTAGTGGCCGATGCTTCTGGGTCAAAAGAGACGCGAAGGATTATTTTCATCGGCAATAATATATTTCGTATCGCCTTTTTCCTCACTTCGGACGCCGCCGGTCTCTTCCTTTAATTCCTTTGTTCCTTTTTATTTTATTACCTCCCCCCGAGGTCGACGTGCCTTTCGCTCTTTCGTTTCATTCAATCGATCGCCCCATCTTTATACATCGCGGAATATCGTCATATCGCGAAGTATCGGCCGATCATGTCAATTTTAAATACCACGTGGATGATTTGATCGGTGACTTCGAAATATCGTTAAATCGAATTTTTTTTTTTTTTTCTTTCTTTTCCTTAACATTATATTTTCTATTTATAGATCCGCCGTTGCTTTATCGCGTTTACGCGCGTTCCCATGTGCACTCGCGCGGACGCGACGCAGCTACGTAAAAATTAACGCTCGATATAATCCCACCCGTTTTACCTGTCATGCGAATCGATCTTCATGTCTTTCCTGCACTCGCGCTATTTACTCGAATCTATTTACTCCGGTTTACCGACGTCCGCTGGCTTCCGTGTCTCTTTTTCTTCGTACACGCCTGCACTGCGTATATATATATATATATATATATATATATCACATATACAGTGCATATACGTGCATATAATATATAGGGTGACTTTTTATACCTCATTGCCCGTCGATGGAAAAACGCCGCAAAGAACTCACGCTAAAATTCAAGAGAGGCTTGACGACGCTTTTTTTTTCTTTTTCTTTCCTTCTTTTTATTTTTTTAACAATATATTGGAAATCACGAGTGGCACTTTATCTGAAAGTCTAAACGACGTTTCAAGTAGGTCTCGACGGGTGGTGAATTTGAGAAGGAAAAAAAAATAATTAAATATTTATTATCCTGAAAAATTACGCGAGACATCGTGATTTTAAATTTGTGATTAATATTCGTCGCTTCTTGTTCCTATTATTATTGTCATTATTGTCGGCATTCTTTTCAATCAATCGACGATTAATGATGATGGTGTTACGTGAATGCCTGTTACGGACACTGTGCAAAATAATTCTACCACTACTGTACATCGATTTTTGTGCGCAACTATATCGGCAACAGACACGAAGCACAATGAAATACATTGATACGAAAATTCCTACGTAAGTGTGTAATCGAGGATGAAAACAAAAAGAACAACATCAAAATGATACTTAAGTCTAGATTATCTTTTTTTTTTTTTTTCTTTTATCAAGTGACATTCCAGCCACATGTAAAACCGTAACCAGTCTTTAATAATTTTCATTAAGAACTAGACATTTTTTTTTTTAAATATATTGCGTGCACTTTCAATGATATACTGCGAGCACACGAACAATGAAAGAAAAAAAAAATGAAAATTCTAAATCTTAAAGAAACGATCCGAATTTTTCATATTACTCCTAAACACTGACATTCTCAATGATAAATGACAAAATGTAAAGAAAATCGCTTCCTGCATGTAATTGTACATTTTGTCTGCAGAGGATTCGAATGAGTTAATATATAAATAGCATATATATATATATACACATATGGGTATTTATATAGACGCAGGATTTCTTTGTAGACCATATTACATAATAGTCGTAAAAAAAAAAACCAAGACACATAATATACTTACCGATCGCCATATTGATCCATGGTATTAGAACGACAGAGTCGGCCAATCCGATCAACAAAAGCCCGGAAAGCGCTAGATTACGAGCTCGATCGATTCTCGATCAACCAAGATGCATCAAAATGCATTGGGCTGCGTCCTCAGTGCATTTCCGAGTTTTCCAGCCAGACAGAAAAAACAGCCAACGACCCAACGTCGGTCCGTTTCAGCAACGATTCCATCACCACGTGCGACAAGAGCAACAACAGAATGAGCAACGAGTGCCGCGTGCCGATCGGTCATCCGCGTCTTAATCTGTCGGTCGATAGTGACACTTGAGAAAATTTACAATATATTATCAGTGCATCGATCACGCTTATAATCAATCGATACCGATAAGTATTATTTGATAAAAAAAATAATTTTACATCGTTCACGAGTCTTGGGCCGTTTTACTACGGATGCTATATATATATATATATATATATATATATATATATATATATATATATATATATACAGACACATAGTCACTTGGTCA